>CABHPR010108448.1:852-17879 GCA_902168415.1 Peromyscus melanophrys | reverse complement strand
TGGCTCACAATCATGTATAACACTAGGAAATCAGACACCCTATTCTGACCTCCACAAGCACACACACTTAATAAAAAGAAAACATATCTTAAAGTATAAGCATTACCATTAAATGAGAGAAACCCTAATGTTTCACTATTGGGGGATTTATTAAGGCAACTCTACATAGTTAAAAAGGAGGTTTATTTGGGGGTAACTTACAGCCAGTAAAGGGGTTGGTTACAGGATCCGGGAGAGATGGAGTGCAGTCCAGCAGTGCTCTCTACAGAACTCTGCTCAGTCTACCATCCAACATCCAGGATCACAAGGAACCAAGAGACCCAGCACATCCCGATCTTTAGTCTTAAGGGCTCCATCTTGGCCCTGCCCCAGGGGCAGGTCATAGGTAGGCATGGCAGTTACCAGAAGCCTCACTGGGGCAGGACTTCCAGGTCAAAGCTGAAACAAGTACCCACTACATTTCACTAAACAAATAAAATGACTTCCATTTCAAATGGAAAATACCAGCACCTCTTTTAAATAGCCTTCAAGGAGTTTGCTGACAGGTCTACTAGTTACTCACTGGTAGGTGTTATGAAGTCTTACCTTCTCTACCTAACGGTCCCAAGGATGCTCTTACTCTGGTATGACAAGACGATGATGGCAAAAGTGTGTTAGGTTTTATGTGTGTATAAAAAGTGGCCTTCAGCTTCAGTATAAGTATCTGGGGTGTAAGGAGCAAGTGGGTTCTAGTTTCTGCCTAGTACTCCTCTACCTCCTTCCTATAATGTGCTTCTTATACATAGCTAAGACTTAATTAAAAATTCTAAGTCTGCATGTTCTTTTTCCACAACCACTGAAAGAAAATTAAGAAAGCTACATTTTATGCACACCTGATTTGGGGACTGAGATTCATTGTTGCTGCAGGTGCACATGGATAGCATTTCTAAAGATGGAAGCATGGAGAAATTCCTACTGGCGGCTTCTATGGGAACCAGACTAAAGTCTAAAGAAAGCATAGTGAGAAGGGAGAAACTAGGCAGGAAACGGTGTATTTGATAACACAGATGCTCACCTAGCAAACTGTGGTACAGGCAGGTAGAGGATGGGGTGGAGGTGGCAGGCAATTCTAATTCCCTGAGCCAATGAACACAATTTATTTCTATATGCTCCCTGCAGGTTGGTTCAGGGAAGGCCTGAGACTCGGGGATGCTTTGGGCATGTTTTGAAGTATTTGTTTAACAATAATTTCACCAGGATTAAAAAAAATGCAAGCTGATTTTCTATTAGTAACAGCATAGTTGTTTATTAATTCACTTCCACCAGCTAAAGCTATTTCAGCCACATATTGTGCACTTTTCCTCATTCTTGCTCTCCATTGTGCTTTTGCACATTTCTGAATCGCACAGTTTCTGGAGAGTCATATTAAAAGGTTTTAACGTGTAGTTAATAAATCTTTTGTTGCCATTATCAGCACTGTGCCATACATTACTAGACGTCAGAATTTCAGCTGACTGTGACTATAAAGTTGTTGGTGGTAGTGTTTGTTTGGTTTGTCTTTTTAATTTGCACTAGAGAATGTTGTCTACTTGGTAAGGAGCAGAACCAATTTACATGTCACTAGTTCTGTGAAGTCGTGTACAGAAACCTGAATAAACTGGCAGTATATTGCTGGTTTATTCCAATAATGCTTTAGGGCCTATCTAGAAGGGCACTATGGAAAGCCTTCCAGCTGGCGGCCTCTTAATTGGCCACCTGGCCTGGGCGGGGGGAGAATGCCCTATGGGTTTAAGGGCACTACTGCTCAGGATCAGGCACTTCATCTTTCAGATTGTCATGATGAAAAAATGAAATGTTCTGGCAGAGGGAAGGAGGTTTCCATGACAGCCTCTCTCAGTGGATCAGGTACTAGAGCTGATAACGGCATTGCCATATGCCCAGGGCCTCCCTAAATCTGCATCCTAGCTTTATTTACATAGTGCTACTTTCTGAGAGATAGAGATGGTCATTCAGTTACACAGTCTTTCTCTGGAACAGTAAAGCAATAGAAGGCAGTAGATATGCATAGACGAAGCAGGTTAGTCAATAGAACTTGTGTCCAAAGGCAAATTCATTCAGCCTAACCCATTTATTCTGGCACCGAGAGTAACTTTCACCTGTCTCTCTTGACTGTGACACTCAGTTCTTCTCAACAAAGATAGGGAAACAAGCAGAAATTGTTCTGTCTCTCCTCTTCCTCTTTCATGATCACTTCCAAATACTCCCACCCACTTCTTTGATAGCCTGGGTATGACCTCAAGTCTCTAAGAGATATGGAAAACATAATCTGGTAGAAAAGTTAAGTTTAGTACATAGATCAAGAAATGAGACACAAATTCTTGGGCATTAAATGGGCTGCTGAAACAAATCAAGTGTGGAGCTTAGTATCTGCCTAGCCCAAACAGGCTGTGTGGGAATAGGAAATACATAAGCATAAAACAACACAGAGTCACATGCTAGACACTGCATGCTAATTCTTATATTTACCTAACATGTGCAGTCTCCAAGGGAAACAAAGAGAATATGATTCTAAAATTGGGACTTCTAGTGCTGTAGTTCTTAATCAGGGATGATTTTTATCCCTCTTTAAGACATCCAACAGTGTCTGGAGACATTTTGGGTTGTTACAACTCAGAGGTGCCTCTGGCATCCAGACAGTAGAGGCTAGTGGGCTATTAGGTGCCATACAAAACAAGGGATGGCTCCCAACAGAAAGAATTAATTGGCACAAAATTTCAATAGTCTAGCCTTGAACTGGAGCTGTGGCTCTCACGCTTGAGCAAGCATCAAACTCCCCTGGAGGGTTTGGTAAAATCTAGAGTGCTGGGTCCCACTTTACACTTCCTGATACAGTAGGACTGAGTAGATTTAGGATTTGTTTTTCTAACAAGGTCCTAGGGGATGCTGAAGTTACTGATCTGGGGAACACAGTTTTCTTTTTTGTATACAGGGTCTCATATGTATCTATGTGGGGCTAGGAGCTTCTTAGAGCATCCTACATGCTCAGTGGATCAGGTATTGCCATGTGCCCAGGGTTTCCCTAAATCTGCACCCTAGTTTTATTTACATAGTGGTACTTTCTGAGGTAGAGGTGGTCATTCAGGTATGCAGATGAAGGGCAGTCTCTTCTTGCTATAATAGAGGAATAAAAGGTTCTGATACATACCCCTATTCCCAGCATCTTAATCATTCTAGGCTCTCCCTAAACATTCTACTAACTGAACTACATCTTTAGCTTAGAAACACACTTTTGGCAGGCCCTGATCCAGGTCTCTACTCAAATAGCCCTGCAAAATAGCCTCCTGCCTAGAAAAAGTAGTTAGGCTCCCCTTAGACTGGAGTACTCATATGCTATCAATGCACACAAAAGGAGGAAGCTAAAGGCTTGCTCCTCTTTAAGCAAAGAGACTTCCCAGAGACTTAATTAAAGTTTGGAAAAGTATCCCAGGAGGCGGGGGTGGGAGTGGGGGGTCAATAAAATTGATCCAAATAAATTCTTTGCACATACAAAATAAAATCCACATGCACAAAAAGAAATTTGATCAATAAATTAGTAAATTCAGTGTGAGGAGGGAGTAATTAACAGGCCCATTTAAAGTGCGGAATACATTAAATACAGAATGAGTGACTCCACCGGGACCACTGAAGCAGGAAACACTGATGCATTTGAGAGGCCTGGAAGATTAGAAACATATTTCAACAAGGAGAAAAGAGAAGAGAGAATGGAGAGCCCAGAATTATGAAGATTCTGGGGGTGGGAGTATGCATTAGGGCCATAGGTGCCTCCTATTTTGAATTCCTAGGAAAAGATAACAAAATCACAGCTGCACTCAGGTTTGTCTTCCAGGCACAGGAAACCTTGAAATAATTGCTAAGAGAGCTATGCAAGCCACACCTAGTCATAGGCACCATGTCAAGTGCCTTTATTTTAGAGCAAACAAAAAGTTTAACTCAGCTGAACAGAGAAGGTCTCATTGGTGTAGAACAACCCCGTGATGAGCTTGGGCATCCTGATGCTCTCTAAGATCACCTGTCAGGGGAATTGGAGCCAAAGCAGACTACATCGATAGTTCAAGCCCTGAGCTAAGGACCACAAAGGGCATTATTGATGGAAATAAATTTCTGAAGGCAAACAAAAAAATATCCTATCTCATATATTTACCCACATACTAAACTCAATCTCCCAAAGAAGTGGGACATGAAGAAAGCCAACTGTACAACTATGGGTAGAGCCATAAATGCAGAAATTGTTGAGATGAGCCAGGTTATACCTAATCTTTAAGTTAGATGGATACCAGGCTCTTGATAAATGTCACAAGCCTAGCTTGGACCTTGATTTCAGAGTCTAATTCCCCATCTTAGCCCCCAAGTGAGTCCCCTGGGGCTCCTGTTGGCAATTTTGCAATAGAAAGCTAAATTGGATCTGCCATGAATATGAATCATTGTGATAATTCCTTTATATCTGCTGGGGAGCTAGACCTAGGCCATGAACTACATCATCAAGAAGCAGAGCTCTTTGGCTTCTCTGCCCTCTTCATCATGCCCCCTGAGACCTCCGTGAACTTTAAGTAATAGCTTATCATCTTCTAATGGAGCTCAGTGTAGCTCCATGAATTTCATTCCTGATTTGTGAAAGGGCTTGGAAGTGATTTTTGCTTTCAGTGGAGCCCTACTCCTCTGAGACCATTAAGAAGACTCTTTCCAAGCCTGGGGAACTCAATGCCGGTACTTGGGAAGGGTCCCCAAATTCAATTTAGAAGTCCTTAGGCAAGTGTCACAGAAGTTCTCTGAGCTTCATATTCCCCACTGGAGGGTTGGGGCTAGGCTGTAGCCTTACTGGAGGAGTGGGTGGAAGGTTGCTATGGTTAAGGCTGTTTCCTCCTTTTTAATTTTATTTTTAATTTTCCTCTGCCGCTTTCAATCAGCCCTTTCTCATTAGCTGAATGGGAAGGTTTGCAGAGCCAAACCTCTGGCACATTCCCTCAGGCAGTGTTTCAGTTCTCCTGCTTCCCTGAGCTTTATGCATAAAAGCGCCTCCCAGGGTGCAGTGACTTGCCACACATTTGGCTGACACCTGTCTATGTAGAGAGATGTCTGAAACTACTTTCTGAGAGCAGCCCTCAAGCAGTCAGGTCTGTGAAGTCTTTAGCAGCCTCTCTTCTTAGCCGGGCACAGATCCTGCTGCATGCCTGAGCATAAGTCCTTAGTCTAGTGGGCGCTTCCAATGTGCTGTTCAAGCCTGTGCTGAGACCATGGGTGGCTTGTGTGCCTGTCAAAGTGTAAAACAGTTAAAATACCTGAAGCTGCAAACGCCTAAACCCTAAAAGAAAGAACAGGGCATGCAAAATGTCAATGATGGCACCCAAACAGGCAGGCATTCTACCTTGAAACATTCCTACTAGGAAGAAGCTCGGTGCCTCAAGAGGCAGCTCCTTCTGCTCCTAAATGATGAAAAGCCCACCCTTTGACCTAATCCCCAGAAGCCTTCCTATTCTTCCTGCAGGTGCCCTAATCTAGATAGACATTAGCAGCCTTGAAGACCGTTGAAGATGGAGTTCTCCCTCAAGATCAGCTTTGAACACCACCTACCATTAGCCACATTAAAAAAAAAAAAACTGGACATATCAGGGTTCTGTTGAAATGCACTAAAGGATAGCTCCTCTTGATCAGAATAGGATGTGTTTTCTATATCTGGCCCTGGGTGGAGACACAGCATGTTAATCTGCCCCGAATACTAGAACCATATATATCACTGTCTCCTCCCTTAAGAGTTAATCACTTGTTCAAGAGACCACTCCTCCGGAAAGCTGATCCATCTGAAGGCATGTTAAGGATATGGGAGGAATAAGTATTCCATTAATGGGATAGTGCATTTATATATCCCATCAGCCCCTCTAGGCAATTGTTTACACATCTTCACTATTAAGCATGTCAGCTTTTCTTAGTTCTAATTCAGAAGCACAACCTTTCCATTTCTACTTCCTATCTCTTTTTCAGGTCAAAATTCTAAGCATGCTTGCTGGACATTCTTGCTCTCTTCCTGTTCTCTCTGAAGACCCACATCCCTTTCTATACCTCTTTGCAGACATCCATTGCTGACCTCACTCAAAATGCATGACTTCCTTCTTCCCTGTCTCCCTCTCCCAGAAACTGCCAGGATTTACAGCTTGACTTCCCTGTGTATTTTTTCTCAAATGCTAGTAAAATGGTTGTTGGCCTTCCTTTTGAGTCTGTTTTAAAATTCTTTCATCAATAAGACTAAGGACCTGCAATAGGAACCCTGATTTCACTATAACAGATATTCAAGACACAAAGAATCCAGACACTGCAACACAAGACATCCTGAGACCTCCTCTGATAAAATTTTCATTGTGTACTATACCTTTGTAACTGTGCCAGATTGTTTATTAGGGCATACATGTCTTCTGCCTCTTAAGTACCTCCAAAGCTTTGGTGGACAGCCCTAAACCTACTGTATAGTATTGGTAGTTGTCACTTGTAGTCACCATGTCGCCTCAAGCTCCCCTCTTCATACCTGAATTACATTCATTCCAAATCCACTCCTTAGCTCATCCACAATCTATTATTGAGGGGAAAGTTTGTGTCATTCTTAAGAAATGTTCACAATAATAAAGCAATTTGCTTAAATCTCAACCACATCATTCTTCCACTTTATTCTCCTCTCTTTCTCTCTCTTTCTCTCTCTTTCTCTCTCTCTCTCTCTCTCTCTCTCTCTCTCTCTCTCTCTCTCTCTCTTTCTATCTCTCTCTATATATATATGTGTGTGTGTGTGTGTGTGTGTGTGTGTGTGTCTGTCTGTCTGTCTGTCTGTCTGTTTCTCCACCACCACCAGGCTTTGTATGTAAGTGAACATGATTGCAGCTGAATTCTAAGGGCATCCTTGAAAGCGAAAATACAGACCTAAAAATGCAACAGACAGCCTTAGGAGGCTCAGTGAAAAAGAAAACAAGAGCATTTCCCACTCCTTGCCTCGGGGCATTATCAGCACAAAAGCTGCTGCAGCTGTGCACCAGTCTCCCTGAACCACTGGAATCTGTGAGTCAGTGTGCAGATACAGCAACATAGAGCCTACACATGAAAGTCCAATGAACTATATCCAGGCCATAGCAATGCTACCGTCATGAAATGTTCTCTTATGTTCCTTCTCAGAAGAAACAACTCCGCCCAACTTTCTAGCCCTTTGCCCATTCTGGCCATTCAGAAAGTGGCATCCCTTTGCCTGGATACTTACAGTTTATGAAATATTTGAAGAAATCCCAGGTGTTATTTCTTCTCCAATTCTGAGACATATTTCTATTCTTGTCTGCTCATGTAGATTACAACCTCCACAGAGGGCAGGACTATGATAGCAATCCTTCTGCTTTACCACAAGACCTAGTATACAAAAAAAAAAAACCACACAGCTAGGGGGTTAAATAAATATTAGTTTTAGAAATATCTAGAAAGGAAGATTAATAATGAGTGAGGTAAACAGTTTATCCTAATGCATTTTTATTATCATGGCATTGTTTAAGCATTTATTAGGTGCAAAGCCTTCTCATCTTACTGTAAGGGAACCCAGTTGACAAAAGAGGCCGAAATCCCTTCTTTGAACAAACCTATAACTCACAGTCTGTTATTCGTTATAGTATTCTTCACATGAAAAATTCCCTTTGGTCACAACTTGATGGCTCCGTGTCAGTGTGTCCCCTATAAACTGTGTGTCCAGAGGTGGCAATAGTTTTGGTTCAGTCTACATAGGCTTATATGTGAGACATCATATTTGTGAAAATGACCAGTGAAGCCAAAAGTATAGCTTGGTGACAAAGAAACCCTCCTTCAACCATGAACCTTAATGAAGTTCCCTTGAAGAATCAATCTAACTTTTAATGGCCTTGTTATAACAAGGAAATGACTTCAGCACGTAAGGGAGCATGTGTATATGGCTGGCATGATACTTTAACAATTCCTGTTGAGGCTTTCCTCAAGCACTAACATTATCTGTGCAAACAGAATCTGGCTTTCAGGGACATAGTTTAAGATGGGCCAAGCAACTATCTGCATTCTTTGAATGTGTCTTTCTGAAAATCCCCTATATAATCCGGTCTCCTCATCACAACCTTACTACTAGTTTTCTTCTTAGTTTCTGGTCCTCAGTCTAAACATCAACTCCTTCAAGAAACATTATCAGACAACCCCCTTGAATTCCTCACCTCATCTTGCTTTCATAGAATTCCCCAGGATTTGCAATACCTAACATATGTGTTCATTCATTTTACCAAACTTAGTGTGTAACAATCTCCAGTAAAGATAGACATTTGTTTCACCTACTGATGTATTCACCGCAGGGCCCCGCACAGTTGGTACTACAATAATTTGACTGATGAATAATTATGTTACAGTACCAGAACAGAAAACACAGAGAATTTCAAGTCAGTCACATAAGCTGGATGCAGTTTTAACAAGGTCATTTACTAGTTGCATGATGCTAGACAAATTGTTAACCTCTTTGAGCCTAAGTTACCTCATTTGTTCATATTGTTTTGTATTCCCTAGCTTTGCAGTGCTGTTTGGAGAAAAATGTAAGATAGTAGATGCCAAACTACACGGTAATATAAATGGTCGCAATGGTAGTCCCTACTGTCAACTTGACTGTATTTGGAATCACCTAGGGTTTACACCTCTGGTTGCCTGTGAAAGTATTTACAAAAAGCTTTAACTGAGAAGGGAAGACTCACCCTGAGTGTGGGTGGGACCACTCTCTGGACTGGGGTCTCAGACTGAATGAAAAAGGAAAACATAGAGAAAAGGACAGAGCAGCAGCATCCATCTCTCTCTGCATTCTGAGCACAGATGAACTATGAGCAGCCATTCTATGCTCCCAGCACTATCCTTCCTACCATGATGAACTGTATCCCTTCTCAAGCCATGAGCCCAAACAAACCTTTCCTCCCTCACACTGCTCTTGTCAAGTGGTTTGTCATAACAATGAATAAAGTAACTAATGGAAGAATCTTGTACAAATAAAAAATTTATCTTAATTACGTGAGATACCCAAAATAGCACAATGTTTCCCTCTAGAATGAATACCATAAGTACTCCCAAACCCTATCTTTACTCTACTTACAGATTATCATATATAGGATACATAATGCATCAAAACAAATGTAACCCTTTAGTGTGGGCATTTAATTTTATCAATGACCAGAGTTAGCTCTAATCCTGTAAAGTAGGCCCAGGTGAGGTGTTGGTTGAGAAAGAAATAATAAAAGTAGTATTGTTAAGCTAAAGAAGACATTTTCCAGGTGAACATGAGCCATGTTCAGTGGGGCCACAGTGAAGCCAGAATATTGATTGAGTTGTTAGATGCAGAGAAAACAGGGAAATGGAGATAGAATTATAGATAAAATCCTTCACTCCTTGGCCGGTTTTCATCTCAGGGACATTTGACTTTACAGAAACCATGTGTATGTATTGGCAAGGGGAGGAAGCCAAAGAGCAGGAAACGGACGCCAAGGGAGCTGTACTTAATCATAATAACCATTAGTATTGACTTTGGTGCCATCTTAAAGGAGCTATTTGTTATAAGGACCAATAGTCAAAACCCCAAGTTAGCCAAGCTTTGTCTTATGAGCTCTAAAAATAATGGTATTTTGCTGTTCATCTGTTTTAATTTTCCAAATTCAAATGCAATTTGAAATCAATTCAAAAATTGATTTTTCTTCTAAACAAAGAGACGTTAAAAGGAGAAAGGGAGGAAGGAAGTAGAAAGGACAGGCAAACCAGGCTTTTCAGTGAATCACATAATCGTACCTCCAAAAGCAAGAGCCCTAAGCAGTAATTATTCCCCTACCTGAGACACATGAAAGGAAAATGGGTGAGAATTATGACCACAGGAACAATACATGAAACCTCTCCAGAGCCAGGGCCAGCAAATCACTTACCTGCAGCTTCCAAAATGACATATAAAAGCAGGAAGAAACATAGTTAAGGTCAATTGGCTCTGGGTTTTTTAAGTACTGCCTCATTTTAATCAGCACCCCATGCCATTCTGCATCGCCAGCTGGCTAACTGGCTAAGATATTGGAGTTGTTTGCTCTTTATTAAGCAGCTTGAAAACAAAGTGGAAACACTTGAGTTATCTTTTGCACTTAAGTCAGTTTGGAGGGGGCCAGAAGAATATTTTGCTGCCAGGTACTTTGAATGTGTCTGCACCTCAGTCATCACAATCCAAGGTCTGGAACTCTGCTCTATGAACCTTGGCTCTGTCAATGCCTTTAGAGACTGAGTCACAATAGCCCAACTCACAAAAGAACAGAAGTTATTTATACATGCTGGTGAGATGGACCAATTCAACAACCAGAATAATTACTGTTAATAATTACTCACCATTTTATTATAGAGGAAAGAAAGATAACTACTTAAACATCTCTGGAAGATGATTTTTTAAAAAAGATGACTTTCTTCACATAAATCTAGACTCAAGAATTTTTGGAACTTCATTCTTACTTAGAACTTTAATGTTCTAATGGGTGTGAAAGAGAATATTTACCACTTAGCATTGTTTTTATTTTTAAAAACATGTCATGAAACAGAAATCACAGTATAAATGGAAGTGGACACTTAGAACAATTAAAAGCAGTCTTATGCAGATAGAGTCTGAGAAAGTGAAATTGGAGAGATGTGTAAGGAATTTGACTCACTCTTCTTGTGGAATATGGGAAATTCCACACTGCACTAGAGACCATCTTTCTAAGGACTCAAAGCCCCTGGAGAGGTAGAACAATCCCAGATCTCCAACTAAGCTCCTTCCAAATTTTTATCAGACACCAAAAGCTCCATCATCTTGACATCTCACAAAGCACATGTTAATTCCCATGATTCACTCCAAGATAGCTGCCTTGCTAGGACCATGCTATAGGTTGAATGTGACCCTCCAAAGTTCATGGGTTTGAAACTCAGTCTCAATCCAACAACATTCTTAGATAAGGAGTGAATTGGCTCTGCTACCATGAGTTGATTAATGATGTTATTATAAGAATGGTGTCATTTAAAGTCTTTCCCCTGCTCCCTCTCATGCATATATGCTAGCTTGTCCTTTTGCCTGCTTTCATGCTATCATAAGGCATAGAAGCCCTCAGCAGTGATCTTGGACTTCTAAGCCTCTATAACTGTGAAGAAGAAAATGTCTGTTCCTTATTAATTACTAGATCTGCAGTATCCTGTTAGAGCATCACAAAATAGACTAAGACAGGGCATTCTTGTACCTTGGCTGTATGCATTCAAGAATGTGTCTTAGGGGGCTGTTATGGGAAATTGTAGTTAGCCATACCAAGAAGACTCTGTGGTGCCTTTCATTTAGGGGTACTTCTTTTCTCACACGATTCTTGAATTCTAGACTTTCCTGTTAAAAATAAGGGATTCCTCTTACTCAGAGCCAGGGCTGGGAAAGGTAAAATTGGGGTAGGGCAGTGACAGCCCAGAAAGGATAGTTCTAAACTACTGAAGATCTAATCAGTCCTCTGAGGCAGTGAAAATCACATATCTCAATTGGCTAGAGCCAAGAAGGAAAGATGTGATAGACAGATTAGCTTCACCAATCTCCAAGATAGCCCAGTAAATTCAGGAACTGGACACAGAGTGGCATTTGAGGACCAGAACACTGTAAGAAGACACCAAAGTTTTTGATGAGCATCACTAACAAAAGTACTATCTTAAAAGCTCAAAGGCTTTGATGACCCTTAATGTGGCTTTACCTGAAATTCTTAAGCTTTAATATAGAGCATGGTTAGCAAATGAAAAGCTTTATTTGGGTGGTATGCACTTTACATGGAGCTAGTGTTGGGCAGAAATCAAAGGGAGCTCCAGAGTTAGAAGATGGACTAGAAAGACTCAGACTACAAAACTGACAGGATTTTCATGAGTTTCAGAATCCCTCAGGAAAAGGTCAATAGAGGCCTACTATGCCTTACCTCGACACAAGTAGAAAACTGTGGTGACTGAAAGCATTTCTAATTAATAACATTAGCTAGCAGACTGTTCCTCTTTGTTTAGGGAGAAATCCAGTTCTATTTCTCAGCTAAGACTGCAATCCACGGCTTTAAACCATTATAGCAGCTGGAGTCCTTATGAGTTAAAGAGCACTAATGTAAAATTTAGGGTCTTTAAACCTATTAGTTTTAGGTGGCATCAGATTATTTTCTCTAAATATTGTCTTCCTAGACCTTAACAAACTCAGCATGTAAGGCATAGAGGAAGCCTTAGAAGGACACAAATCTTGAATCTGTAGGTTCCCTGTAGTCTCTCTGACTCATACACGCAAACCTATGTTTTCCTCTTTTGATACACTTGCTAAGGAAACTAACAACATAGGAAGTGAGTGATACAAATTACTATGATGCTGCATCTTCCTTGTTCTTCTACTTATTACATCTCATTCCAGCTTCTATTGTCAATTAGAAAGACCACAGATTGTGACTATGCCATAAATATTTTCTTTTTTCTAAGTCTTCCCTCAGTATATTCCTCTACTACCAACATTTTATCTCTCTTCCAAGCAGATAACTACCCCACTAGGTTTTACCTCTATCATATTTTAAATCCATATTCACGTATTCTACATTCATTGATAGGCTGGCAAGTGCTTAATAATAGAATCATTGAAGAAGAATATGTGAGAACAATGACTTTTAAGTTCTGACAGCTTCCATGATCTTAATATTCTTACCATGGTCAATTTCAAGGTACCAATATGATGTCAGTAAACTTGGAGTTGAAAAGATGTGTACAATTGACTCTCATCTCTCCACAAATCTTCTATTCTAAATTACTTTTGTTCTTCCTGTAATATCTAGTATAAGGAAGATGGCTCCCTGGTTTCATATTTACATGTTGAAATTCCTACCATGATAACATTCCTGGCTTCTCAGATAACCTTTCTCCCATCCTCTTCGTCTCAAGTACTACTTTATTTAGCGAGACTGATGAATCAATTCAACTTGGTTTTTTGCCATGGATTGGCCAACTCCAGCCAATGAATGCCATCTATTTGTTCCTCTGTTTTGTCAATAAAGTTTTATTGGAACATAGCTATGCTAGTTCTGTTGCCTACTTTCTATGGCTACTTTCTTACCACAGCAAAAAAGACAAACAGTTTTGACCCAGATCAACCTTATTACTTACAAAGCCTATAATATTTACTGTAGGAAATTTTGCATAAAAAGATGACTTACCTCCACTCTCTGGCTTTCTCCTTCATGCCTGCCTGCCCTGGGAGAATGTTAATGCTGTTTGGAGCCACGTGGGAATGTAACAACATGAGCTGTATTTCTAGGAAGTATACAGTTGTGATGGTGAGACAATCACTGTATAATTCACAAAACACTAATATATCTTGCTATTCTTTTATTTGTTACTTTTAAAATTTCTCACTTGGTTCTCATCTCAAAAAAAAGAACAAAAAATATTATTTCCTTCCTAAAATCCATACTATGGTCTGTTTTTTTTATTTTTCAACTTTGAAATCTTAATGTCCTTCAAATTTTCACTCTTTGACCCATGTTATACTTGCATGTACACCCGTAGTGTCACACTGATCTTAGTCATATTCAGACACAGACAAAGTGGGCCTCTCAAACAATGTGGTTTGGCTTAACAAATTAGAGGAGTGTCTAAAGAAGGATCACATGGACCAAAGAGTGGAAATTTCCTAACAGAGAGGAATAGACTCATGTTTAACATCACATTCTTTGAAGCCAGATTACCTCTGCTCACCAAACCGCTCCATTTATTCCAAGTTATGCGGCCTTTAGCAAGTTTCTTAGCATATCTTAGATTCTGTTTCTTCATCCATAAGCTGAGGAGAACAGCAGCTCAAGTGTCAAGCCTGTTTTGGATATGAAATGAAAAAACTCTCATAGATGTTGTATAACTATGCCATTGCAAATGCTAGCTCATATTACAGAACAACACGCCTGCTCTGCTAGAAATTTTCCTTGGTCAATAGAGCAGGAAGGGCTGTGTTCACAAGATTTGGAACTTTAATTACATAAAGACTTGAAAATCACTTGAAAAACACCAGCAGGTGTTTCTTCCTCATCTTCTTAATTCCATTCTTTGCAACGCTGCACACCCAACTTGAAATTCCTCTCCTTCGTCCATAACTATCCAGCCACAACAAAGCTGTATCAACCGAGATACTAGGGCACTTGCAGTTGATATTATGCAATTTTACAGTTACTTGTTTCTTAATCCTTTCATGATATCTACGTTAATCATTCCTAAAAATTAGAACATTAAATGTAACTGCTAAGATGAAAATCTCATCTAGTTTACAGGAGGTGCTCAATAGATATACAGCAAATTACATCACAGAATTGATATTCTGGAAATGAAGGTTAGGAAGTGATGTAAACATGCCACAGTCACCAGGCTAAGATGCGCTATTGAAAGATACAGTAGCTGTTGCAGTTTAAGTCATTTGTAGACTTTGGGTGCCAGGGTGAGCGATCCTGGATTCAAATCTTTGTTCAGTCTCATCCTGCACACACAGGTGATAGAAAGAGAGAACTGACTATCAAAAGTTGTCTTCTTACCTCCACATACATGCTTTGGCAAAGACATGCCCACATACATACATACATACATACATACATACATACATACATACACACATATATAAATAAATAAATAAACAAATACATAAATGTACAAGTAAAACAATTTTTTTCATATACCTTGCTAACTAGAACTATGGTGTGAGACAAGTCACTTAACCTCCCTGAGCTTTGGTTTCTTCACCTGTATCATGAATACAAAAACTATCAATTTCATAAAATTATTAGGAAGACTAAATAAATAATTCGGCAGAATGCCCATGTATTGGCTTACACATTACAAGGGTGATTGCTAGTGATGGAAACATTTATCAGACCACCTGAACACCATCTTCCCAAAATGGAAATAGAGCATATACTCTGCTAAAAAGGAATCCCTAGGAAAGTCCCAAGCACAGGGAGAAGCATGGGATAGGGAAAGACAGAGGGAGAAGGTAGCTGGATGATCCACAGTGCTTTACCACAAGCTATACAGTGAAAGGACATTTTACATTTGAAGCATTCCAAACAAATTTCTCCAGCTTCACAAATTTGCTTCTGGCTGCTTCTTGCAATGCCTGTAATACCCTCAGACAGTCCTAAGTTGTACTCTTCAGAAGGAGAGGAGCTAACTTTGCACTTTTGAGAGACTCCTATTTAGTTTATTAAGTAATTAAGCTCCTGATGCACAAAGGACAAAGCACTCAGGGGTCCTCAGAAGCCAGTTAAAGCCCAAATGGCTGACCTGCAGCAAAGCATGTGTACACAGGGAAAAGCCTTTCCTTTCTGAGGCTACCTCTGCACCAATCTACTAATTAGACTGGGAAGGAGAAAGTGGATGGCAAGGAAGCCAGGAAGTGTCAACCTGAAAGTGGGGTGAGAGGTCCAGGAGGTAAAAGGAAATATGATGAGGCTTAGGCTGCCTAGGTTGCAGTGAGTACTAGGCAGGATCCAGGCAAAAACAAAGCACTGTGCACAGTCCCCTGCACAGACCCAGAGCCAATTTGTAACATTCTATAATGTGGGCTGTCCACAGCTAATTTGTAACCCTAGAATAGCCTATACTCTGAGTCTCAGAACAATCCTTAGAAACCCAGATTATATCACAAAGAGTTATTCTATGAGGATCCATCAAAAATAGTACAGCAGACAAGGCCCTCAAAGTGAACAGGTTGACCTTGTAATAAAACAAATACTTTTAGTTCCTTTCTATATTACTTAAAGTTGTATTTTAGAACATACTGCTCTCTCTCTACCAATAAGTGAAAGCTCCTTACTCATTTCTCTAATTCCCACTAGTGCCAAACACAGTGCCTGCATAAAAATAAGTATTAAACACACGTTGATTCCCAGAGCTCAGCCCTTCATGGGAGACCTTGATTTGGGGGACGTGGGGATGTGGGGTGGCTTGGGAGGGAAGGCTGGGGGGTGGGAGGAGGGAGGAGGTGGGATCTGTGGGTGGTATGTAGAGTGAGTAGAAACTTTCTTAATAAAGAAAAATGAAAACAACAACAACACATGTTAACTGAATTGCATCACCAAAATGGCTAAGGACCAGAGAAGAACCACTCTGAATCTCTGTTTGCCATTTGAAAAATGGTAATAGACCCAATATCATAGGATTTTGACTTCTAATCAAGTTAACACTTAGATTCATACAGAAACATCTGTCATTGTTAAGTGCTTAATAAATTTTAGGAATTGTTTCTATAAGATATAAGTAAAATTAAATGAGGTATATAGCATATAGATCAGGAACCACAGCTAATATCTAAATAGAATTCAAACATATTTGGATACATGTGTTAGAATCCATTAATGAATGAAAACTTGTCAATTTCTGTGTATTCTGAGAAGGTTACTGGAAGGGAATCATGGTAAACAAAGATAAAATTTCATTGACCTTGATTGGGGACTGGAAAGAGGGGGACAGCATAATGTTACGGCTACTACTAAGCACAGTTGGGTATTTGTCACTTGAGTTTGATTACTAGACCAGTCTTCTAGGCTTTATGCATGAATAGGGAGGGATAGAATAGTCAGACATTAACGATGTGCTAAAGGATATAAAAGTGCTGAATTAAGTAACCTTAGAGGTGACTGAAGACAGTGAGAATAAAGGTGAAAGGCGCTATATCAAGGGACCAAAACCAATTTGAGAATGTTGTTTGCCAACGAGTATGCACCTATAGAAAGAATAAACAATTGAGTAAATGACTAGCATATAGTTTTAATAGCATATAAAATATGTTCCAGATTTTTTGGTATTGAGTGTTACAGATAAGCAGAGATACTAGAATGATCTATGTGATAAAAATGAATGGAAACACATGAACTATGAACCAATGGCTGAGGGGCCCCCAACTGGATCAGGCCCTCTGAATGGGTGAGACAGTTGATTGGCTTGATCTGTTT
>CABHPR010108447.1:906-13712 GCA_902168415.1 Peromyscus melanophrys | reverse complement strand
TTGTATATATATATATATATATATATATATATATATATATATATATATATCCCTTCGGAATGAAAAGAATGTCCTGGGAGAAAAGTATTGCCAAATTAATTTCTTTTGTTGATTTTTAATGACTGATTTTTTAATTAATCCATTTCTAATTATTTCTAAATGAAGAGCAAATGTTACTTGAGCAGACAGATATTTCAAGTTTATGACGATATAACACTGTCAATGATTTATGTGGAACTCAGCAGCCCACACCACGAAAGCAAATTCTATTGCTGTCAGAGCATGTACTGATAAGCAGCATATAGGCAGCCTCATACAATAGAGGCCTAGCAACTCTATTTCATTCGTTAAAAACCAAGGGTATCACAAAAAAATCCTATATGGAGGTAATCTGTGCTTTTATCCAGGTTATTATACATTCTTCATAGAAATGTATTCAGTTCCAAGAATCTTGTAATTCAAGAAAGAAAAATGAAGCTTGGGATGTATGCTAGTAGGGAACCTGACTAGTCAGAATTAAATCCTGAAGAGGAGAGGAGGAGGAAGGAGGAGGAAGAGTAAGAAGAAAAAGAAAGAGAAGGAAGAGGAGGAGGGATGGGGAAAAAGGAAGGACAGAGAGGGGCGAAGGAGGAGGGAGGAAGGGATGGAGGGAAGAGAAGAAAGAGGGGGAAGAAAAAGGAAGGAAGAAAAAAAGAAAGTGAGAATTCAAATCAATGTTGCATGGATTTGGAAATTTTACCTTGAAATTATTGTTTTCTCCTTGGATCGTATGATGGATGTTCTCCTCTAAGGAAACCAAGGCCATTCGTGGCAGGAAGTTCCCTTGAGAGCTACAGGTGAATATTTATCGAAAGCAAATTCTATTGCTGTCAGAGCATGTACTGATAAGCAGCATATAGGCAGCCTGAACATCTGTACATAACAAATTAATATGAGTCTCCGAGGGTCATGAGTTCTCCGACGCTGCTTGGAAAGTGAACTGAGAGCTTTAAGGCTTCCAGGAAGAAGGCTGGGTGCACGGGGACCTGCTCTTGTCTCTGAAGTAGGACCAAAGACTGAATTCTGCTCTGAGCAAAGAAAATCAATGTGAAAAGCGACCTCTTTCTTTTTTATATCCCGTGGGTAATGATAAAATGTAGAACGGAAAAAAAAAAATTGAAAACCTTGCTAGGTTATTAAAGGGCTTGTATTGCCCTTGAAGCATGGGGTCCAAAGTTACTTGTTTCTGTAGAACAAAAGGAAAAGTCTGGGCTTTCAATTGGGGTTTAATAGAGCTTGAAGAAATAACAAAGTAAGCGAAGAGCCTGCCAGGTCACATGCATGCGCCAAGACAGTGATTGGAAGAAAGCACCTGTCCATGGGAGGCATTCAAACCAAAGGACACCAAATTGACCACCTGGAACGGCCAGGCACTGCAAGGAAATACAAATTGTACATTCCAATGCGGGCCCAACTACACAGGTAAATCAAACAATAATCCCATGATCTATCTATCTGTCTTTCTTTTTGTTTCCCCATAAAATGCAGCAGCGTTCTCTGGTTCACAATTGCTCCAAGCACAGCTGGCTTCTATTTTAATTTCTTAAAGCCCTGAAATGGAGCAAAGGAGCCTTTGCTGTGTGTCAGTCTTCTTGTTTTTCCCCAGTTGTCCATCCAGCAAGAATCCCTTCTCCATTGGATAGTTCCTTGATTGAGGGCCAATGCTCCCCTAGAGATCCTGCAATCAGAAAAAGAACACCCCCTCACCTCCCAACCCTGAATCAAGAGGCAGCCACTCCCAGGTCTCAGATGCTTCCAGGGTGTAGCCTGAGTAAGGCTTCACTTTGCCACACAGTGTTGGAACTCTGCAAAATGTCAAGTACTTGTTAGGAAACAGCACACTGCCTGTGGCTCCCCGGCTCACGCTGAGGATGGAGTTGCCCCATCCTCCAAGATTGCCTCAAATCTCACTGTGGGAAAGCAAGCAAGCCAGACCAGTGTTTGTAAACCTTTCAACAGCCACAGCCTCTAGCACAGTAAATGGAATTTGACTCAGTGCACTGTAATGCACAGTTACCAAATCCAAGATTCTAAGTCTCCTCTTTAATTCCACAAATTAGACAGTATTATTAATTGATACAGTTAATATTTATTTAGATTTGCCTATACTTCTACCACCTTCCAGCTGGCTATGCTTGCCTCTCCTCTCTTGTGGATCATTTTTCTTCTCCTGAACCACACTCGTTTAAGGTTCCTCAGGTATATTCTGTGGTAATGAACATTCTCCACTTTTATTTGTCTGAAATGGTCTTTATTTCGCCTTTATCCTTGAAACATTTTTCCCAAGTCTACCATTCTCTACTGATAGTTAATTTCTCTCTCTCTTTTAAAACTATTATTCCACAGCATCCTGCTTCCTCCATTTCTATTAAAAAGAAAAGCATCAATCTAACTGCTATTCCTGTATGTGTAAGCCATTTTTCACTCTGGCAGCTTTAAGATCTTTTAGTTTTTCTTTGATTCATTTCTACCCTGAATATAAGAATTGAATTTATTTTCATATTCATAGAAATATGTGGTATTTCTATCCCTGTGTCTTATTGTCCTTTATCAGTTCAAAATGTTCCACAACATTCCCTTGATTTTGCTGTATAAATTATTATACTTTGTTATTTTTTTCTTCTCACTTGCTAATGAGTTTAGATTATAATCACATCAGACTGTCTCAATGTTCTATTTCTCTAAGAGGGCTGGGTATAGCTCAGTGATGTAGCACCTGTCTAGAATGAGCAAGGCCCGGAATTTTATCTCAGGCACTAGAAAAAAAAAAGAAGAAGAAGAAGAAAGAAAGAGTGGGGGGGGTTAAGAAGCCATGAGACGGGAAGCTACAGATCCAGCCTCAGTGTATCTTTTGATCCTACTGAACAGGAGAATGCACTGCTTATGTGCAACATTAGGAAAGGTAGGGACCAGGTGAGCATATTCCTCACCTCTGTCTGTGCAACAGACAGAGACCATCACAGAAAATCTCAACCAGTCATAGTACAGAGTTGTGGAGCCCACTCCCAATGGATATATCTAAAAAACAACTCCCACATCTAAGGCTGAGGAATCATTGTAAGACCAGAATGTTGGTAATGAGACTGTGTCTCCCAGTCATGTCAGAAACTATACCCACAAAGTCTCACCAACATAACTGCCTAAACAGGAGCTGAACAAGAACAGCAGCAATAGCTGTGATAAAGTGAATGGGGGAAAGATCATCAGGTCTCAACTGCCCAAAGAACTATAGGAAACTAAGAAACACTGAGTGGGATAGTCTTCCCAGCAAGGAGCACATCAGTCACCTCTCTCTGATATGAAATGGTCAGCACTGAAAACATTCAAGTTACATTATACAAACCGAACAGGTCATATTTAGGAATGTATATATACGTGTGTGTGTGTGTGTGTGTGTGTGTGTGTGTGTGTGTGTGTGTGTGCTTAACAAATTAATTCAAGAAAAAAGAGGACATAGAAAGGAGGAATGTATAGGAGGATATGGAGGAAGGAAAGGAATGGGGGAAATTATATAATTATAATATCAAAAATAAAGACATATTTAAGAAAAGAATAGTGGTGCATTCTCTGGTAGAGAGAGGCTAGAGTAAGGCACTTTGCAGAGGTCAGCAGAGACCTGACTCTCCTTACCTCATTTCTCCCTCCTCCCCCTAGTTCTGTGTTGGAAGTGCTCATGACACCCCTTCCAGAAACTATCAATGCAGGACTACATAATGAGAGGAGAAATTAAAATATCCATCATGTTATTTCACCTTACATTTTTATCTTTATGCTGAGTTTCATAGTATTTCTTCAATTTACCTCCTTGACTATTGAGATTCTGTTTTGAATTTTATACTTTTGATGATAATTCTGCGATTATTTTCCAGGTTCCTTTGATACCATTTTTTGTATTTAACTGCATAAAGTAGGCTGTGTAATGCCTGGTTTGTTTATTCTGACACCCAAAATGTAGCAGAACAGAATTCGGCTTTTTTGTCATTTCTCCTGACATTTTTGCAATTGTGTGTAGTGGCGTCCTTGAAATATCACCTGTGGGAATGAGTCAAACCTTTTCTTAAATGTTTTTCTTCAAAGCATTTGCAGTCACTTATTCTAGATGATTGTCAATCTTTTAAGAATAGAACATAAAATAATTAAGAAATTATATACACATATGACAGAGTATTCTCAGAGGACATGTTTATTTTTAACCTCTCTACTTGGAGTATAGACTGAAAGGCCTGGCGTGGCTTCTCATGCCATCTTTCCCTGCAGGAAAGATTTTCTCCGAGTTAAGCACATGATAGTGTCCCAGCTTGTTCCAAAGTGGGGTTAGAAAGCCATCAAGAGAAAAAGACTTAAATACACAGCAAAATGGCATTTGTAACTAAGACCTGGGTCACTTTGGTCATGGGTATTGAAAAGATGAGAGATTACTTCATGCCCAGAGACTCACTCTTGTTTTGTAGACATTTTTATGAAGTATGATGTTTAATTTTGATTATGTCCTTGACTTGAAAAAATGTTTAGGTCATTATTGGGCACATTTGGTGCTCATCTTTCTAAGTACTTCCAAACAGTTTTAACAGAGACTGGAAGAGCATTTGGAAATACGTACAGCGCTATCCCATGGGCTGAGATTCAGCTCTGAATTAAAGAGGAGAAGCAGGAAGTCCACAGGGCACAGGCATCACCTTCCTTCTGCCTCCTGGCACGTACAAGAAAGAGACTGCTCCCAGCACCACCTTCATGGTACCTCCAGAGTACTATGTGTTCCTCTGAACCATGAGCCAGAACTAACCCCACCCCACCCCCACCCCGCTACTTTAAGATACTTTCTGGCAGCTATTTATTTGGTCACAATGACAAGGACCGTGACAAGTAAGTACCTTAGCAAGTACCTGCTCTTCTTCTTCTGTCAGTCATATGTATCTGCCACTCTGCCCCTGTTTTTTTTGGGGGGTGGTGGTGGTGGTTTCAAGACAGGATTTCTCCATGTAGTTTTGGTGTTTGTCCTGTATCTCGCTCTGTAGACCAGGCTGGCCTCGAACTCACAGAGATCTACCTGGCTCTGCCTCCGGAGTGCTGGGATTAAAGGCGTGCGCCACCGCCGCCTGGCTTGCCCCTGGTTTTTATAAACACTCCATAGAAGTTTCCTACTGAGGATGGATGCCACTGCTTCGTGGTGAATGGACACTGCTTTCACTCTCCGTGACTCTTCCCAGCACTCACTCAGCTGTCATCTTTATCTCCCAAACTGCAATACTGCAATTCCTAAGACTCCAAACAAGGCAATTTGGGTTGTTGTTGTTGTTGTTGTTGTTTGTTTGTTTGTTTTTAAGCTTGAACTTACCAACACTATTGAGGAGATGATTAATTTTAAGCAGATGCTTCAGGTCTTTATTCAATGGTCAGCAGCTTTGTAGAATTTGTTGTAATTTCTCATAATTTCTGTTTCATAAGGGATTCCCAATGTTCCTTCCTTTTTATCCACATCTTCATTCAGATTTTCTTGCTTTACTCAAAATTTTTGTGAACACCAATAGTGTTAGATTTGGGCAGGGGAGAACATCAGTCTACATCCATGCTAGAATCAGAAATTCCTGTTCTCTTAAAAATTTGTAAATGTATACAGCAGCTAAATTTCTTTGAAAAAGTGGAAGGAAAATGACTAAATGCTCATTTCCATAATATAAAATATATATTTTATTACAAAAAATGTTCAAAAAACAACTCGAGTGTGACTACAGTGGGAAACCAGAAGCAAATAATGTTATAAAAACAAAAGAGATACTTACTTCACAGTTTCCAAGGGCATGGGACCAATATCAGCTGAGTTCTGACAAAGGCCATACCAACCACAGTAATACTGTGGCACAGACACATATGTTATCTCATGAGTTGGAGTTGCATGATCCATCTGGAAGTCATGCCTCCAATGACCTAAAACTTCCCACAATGGTTTACCTCCAAAATGACCAATCATCACGTCTCAGCAGTGCCAAGCTTTGTAATAAAATGAACACTTTGGGAAAGATTCAAATTCAACAATTAAGTGATATGAAATTGTAGCAACATTAATCTATATTATCTAGTCTATACTGATGAACAATTACAAATGGCCCTAGATTTCCCTTTTGGGCAGATGCCATGGTTCCCTTGAATTACCTTCGTGTCTGTGGGTGTGGCTTTTCTAATAGCTCTACTCTCTGGTAATTCTCCATCTCTTTTTGAAATGGTGACTGTACTGGCTAGTTTGATGTCAACTTGACACAAGCTAGAGTCATCAGAGAGGAAAGAGCCTCCGATGAAAAAACGCCCCCATAAGATCTGGCTGTAAAGCATTTTCTTAATTAGTGATCAGTGAGGTAGAGCCCAGCCCATTATGGGCAGTGCCATCCCTGGGCTGGTGGTCCTGGGATCTATAAGAAAGCAAGCCATGGAGAACAAGCCAGTAAGCAGCACCCCTCTGAATTGTGGTCTCTGCATCAGCTCCTGCCTCCAAGTTCCCATGTGAGTTCCTGCCCTCACTGCTTTTGGTGATGAACTGTTATATGGAAATATGAGTGAAATAAACCCTTTCCTCTCCAAGTTGCTTTAGTCATGGTGTTTCATTAGAGCAATAGTAACCCTAACTAAGACAGTGACTTTCAAAGTACAACCAGGAGACCTTCTAGAGCAAAACAAACTGAGCGTATCATTAAAATGAATATTAGGACCAATGTAGATGTATTTGAATATCATGTTAAGAAACTTGGTTCAGAAGCCGGGCGGTGGTGGCACACGCCTTTAATCCCAGCACTCGGGAGACAGAGCCAGGCGGATCTCCGTGAGTTCAAGGCCAGCCTGGGCTACCAAGTGAGTTCCAGGAAAGGTGCAAAGCTACACAGGGAAACCATGTCTCGAAAAACCAAAAAAAAAAAAAAAAAAAGAAAAAGAAAAAAAAGAAACTTGGTTCAGAAGTGTCTATGTGATGTAGTCTCTATGATTAACAGTCACTATTCTGTCAAATTCATTTTATTTGGATACTTTATTTCTCATTTCTACTAGGTCCCAAAGGAAGGGGTTTAAATGTCATTCAATGAACCTCCAAATAGGGTACTGCTAAGAGTACTGCAACTTTCTTTTTTCCAAAATAATTAAATGTTTCTATAAAAGCAGGTATAAACTCATGGCTTTTCCTCCTACGATACATATGTTGGTATTATTCACACCCTCAAATGTAAAGATAAATTAGGACACATTTTATATTGTTCTCCACCTGTGCTTTTAAAGATGTGAAATTCATGTTAAATGGAACAGAGAGGGGATTTTCATAAAAACAAGTAGGATCTGAATAAATACTACTGAGGATATGTGAGAAGTGATCAAGTATAGTAGAAGCATGTGGATTAGTTACTTTTCTCATTTTTATAACAAAAATACCTCACCAAACAATTACATCAAATGGAAACCAAGTGTGCAGACACATGAACCTATAGGGGACATTTTAGATTCAAATCACAAGGAAACTAGTACATCTGAAGGACTGTGAAAGTCCCTAACAGGAGAAGGGAATCTATTAGTTTACACAGTGAAGTAACTCTTGGCTAGACCATGGAAAGTCTTATATACCAGCCAGACCACTTTCAAATTTAAAAGTATGGTAGATATTTGGAGTGGCTGACTCTCAGTGTGATGATTAATCTCCATTGTCAGCTTGACCGGATTTAGAGTAAGATGAGCATTTGCAGGAAGGCTGAACTGGGGGAGAAAGACACCAGTGTGAACAGCATCATTCCACAGGCTGAGGTCCCGACTGAATAAAAAGGAAGAAAGTAGCTGAGTGCTGGGGTTAATGTCTGTGTGTTTCCTACATGTGAACATACAGTGCAACTGGCTGCCTTGTTTCTGAAGCCAAGCCTTCACTGCATGCTAGACTGTATCCTTCAAAACCAGGTACAGAAATCAACCCTTCCCACAAGCTGCCTTTGTACAGCATTCATCACAGCAGTGAGAAAATTAATACCCATAGCTCATCCCAATCCCCTCTTACCTTGTCCATTGTCACAGCAGAGTATGATCAAGATAAATATCACCTTCTCCAGCGTCATGCCAGATGTGGTCAGATGAATTGGTTCTTTGGAAATGAGATATACATGAAAACGTCGGGGAAGTTTCAGGCAAACGTTTTGCTTGCCTATGAAAAAGTAGCAGGCATGTTAGACTTCTTCCCATATACATTTGCACAATGTTTTGTCTACTATGATCCAGCTTATTATTGTAACATTATAGGAAAAATCATTTTTAAAAAGCTTAAGACTAGGGCCATTCCAACTAAGCATGGTGAGTGAACATTCTAGAGCTCCTGAATCAGTGCTTACCACTGCTTTGTAAACTTGGTGCTGTGTGAGAAAGTACACCTTATTATTCCAACTATCATTTGAGATTTCTGCTCTCCCCAGCTATACGTATGCTTAATGTATGCTTTTTATACTAGCTGCTTTACTTGGTGCTGTGACCAAATACTTGACCAGAAACAGTTAAGAGAAGAGATACTCAGTTTTTCCTCACAGTTTAAGGGTGAATATAGTCCATCAGGGCACGGAAGTACAATGTCAAGCACATGAGGCCATGGGTCCCATTGAATCCATAGTCAGGAAGCAGAGAGATCAACACTGAGCTTGGTGTCTTCATTGTTCTTTTTATTCTGTCTAGGAATCCAGCCTGTAGGATGGATTCAGAGTGTGTCTGTCCTTATATCTCTCTGGAAACACTCTCACATCCATGCCTAGAGGTATATCTTACAGACCAGTGGTTCTCAACTTGTGGATCACCTGAGACCATCAGAAAACACAGATACTTATATTGTAATTCAGAACAGTTGCAAAATTACAGTTATGAAGTAGCAGCAAAAATAATGTTATGGTTGGGGGTCACCACAACATGAGGAACTGTATGAAGGGTCACAGCATTAGGAAGTGTGAGAACCACTGTTCTAGGTGATTCTATGTGTAGTTAGGTTGAAACTGAAAATTAATCGTCACGTGTCATTACTTTTCGTCCACATTAACGACAGGGCAATTGTAGTGGGTAGCCATTCCAGCTTTGATCTGGAAGTTCCAACCCACATTGAGGCTTTGGCAACTGTCACACCTACAAGGCAAGGCCAAGGGGGGAGCTGGAGACCCGAGAGCCTGATGGGCCAGCTCGCTTACTCTCTGTTCCTGGACCTTGGACAGTGGAGGCTGACCAAGCAGAGCTCCAGATAACACCGCTGGACTGTGATACACCTTCCCCAGACCCTGCGACCTACCTATCCCTTCATTTGTAAGTCACCCATTAAATAAATCTTCCTTTTAACTACGTGGAATGGCCTTAATAATTTCACCAATAGGCAATGTCACATCCATCTTATTGTACCTTGTGGAATTACACTAGTTACTTGATTCCTTGCTTTGCCAAAATAACTGATAAATGCAGCTTCTGAAAGAAGTGTTTATTTTGGCTTCTGATTCCAAGGGAAATGTCCCATCTTGGTGTGGAAGGTAGGCAACAGGAGCAGAGGGCCTCTGGGCACATTGCGTTAACTGTTAAGAACCAGAGAGGAATGAAGGCTTTTTCTGATTTCTTTCTCAATTCAGGATCCAAGCCCGTGGAATGGTACCACCCGTAAGGTGAGTCTTCCCACCTCAGCTAGCCTGACCTAGATAATCTCTCACAGGCCAGCCCAGAGACTTATCACTACAGATATTCTAACTCCTGTTGAGTTGACAATTAAGATTAACTGTCACGGGAGCATTGCCTCTCCATTCATCCCATGCGTGAGTGGAACAAACTCCATCTCAGTCATGTTTTGAGGATGCCCATTTGTGCACTTAGAACAATGAAAAATCCTGGTGTTGTAAGGAGTTACAAACATCAAAGAGGATTAAGGGGTACAATCACTGTCACCCAACCACATCCTATCAGGGGTGGAGTCACACGTGGCTCATGCAGAGATTATATAACCAGACTAAGACATTTATAAAAATCCATGTTTGTCAGCCTTCTGTCACTGTTAGAAAGGATTGAAATCATTAAGTACAAAGAGGAAAGGTTGACTTAAGCTCACAATTTTGAGGGTTTGGGTCTGTGTTTGACTGACCTTTTTCTTTTGGGTGTGTGAGGAGGCAGCACCTCCTAGCAGGGCACATGCAGAAGAACCAACTGTTCCCATTGCTGGGACTGGAAACACAGACATGGGAAGGCATCGTCCTCTTCATGGGCACATCCGCAATGCCTTAAAATGCCCTACTAAGCTAAGCACCTCCCAATAGCATTAAGCTAAGGACCAAGTCTTGAACATGAACTTTTAGGGACATTCTAGATTCCGAGTGTAGGAAACATGAAGGAGGTCTGCATATTTCTAGGTTCAGCTATTTCAGATCCTCTCTTCAGGTATTTCACAACCCTGCCTCCGGGTCTCCCTGTCTGTAGTGATTCTCCTTAAAGTCTTCTCAATATTTTCTCAATATGCCTATGTCTTCAAATTTGGGCTGTTAGTAATATTTAGCTTGTCTATTACTTCTTTTATTGGCTCTGTAATATAAAATCTTCTGAGGCAAGGGGCAATGAAATCTTTCATTCCTTTTTTTTTTTTAATGAGTGAATGCATGTGGTAGGGAAGAAAATGTCACAGAGCAAAGAAAAGAATAAATAAATAAAGCATACCTTATTAGTGCATTTTTATTACTTTATACCTTAATAACTAATTTTTAAATTATTAAAAAGCCCCAAATATCATCAAGTGGGAGGAAGACATGAAACCAACTGAACAAACCAATAGCATTGTCGGGCTGGTTAATCTGGCACACGTCAATGGTGTAATACAGAACGTTGACTGTTGTTTATTGTTCAGGGCCAGGCCCGTCTGGGACTTTCCCTGAGGCCCTGCTGTATGTGGAAGGAACTTAGTTCCTCATCTAAACGCAGACACCTGCTTGGCTGGCTATCAGTCACAAAGCCACTGAGCACTCAGTCTGCGACACACTTGAAATACCCTACTTTGTCCTACAAATATCCCTTTGTGCCATGTTACTTGATCTCCTTCCTATTGACTTCGCCCCACTGTGTGATCGCTGTCTGCTGACTCTGTCTCGTTTCTCCTCTGAAAACTGGGTATACATTATGCTGCTCCTTACCAAATTTGCTCGGCATAAGATACAGCTCGTGCAATACTTCCTGGTCCCAACCTTTCTATCTTCTTTATCTTCTGATCCCTGTTCCTTTCTTCTTAGGACCCTGAACCTGAAGAACAATCTGCTGGTCCAGGTCAAGGTCATTTATTGTAAAAATAAAATACTGCTTATAAGTGAGTAACTAAAATTATTTTGTAAATATGTTTCTATTGCAGACATAGAAAATCGGCAATTATATGCAAAAGATTATCAAGTAATATCATAGATGAATCTTCTAATACACCCTAGTGAAACTTAGAAATTACCCAAGTTCACATATAGATTGTGTAAGAAAAATTAGATATATCTACACAAGCTTCTGATTGATTCTCAACAATAATAAGCAATAATTCATATATACACTGCCATAGACAGATTTCAAAGCAAATATGTCAAATAAAACAAAGGAAAAAAGTATATATTGTGATATATATATGTAAGTATATACACATCTATATGCATATCCAACATTCCACAGAATGTAAGCTGAGCTGTGTGCAGGGATAAAGTTTGTAAACTGGTACATGAAGCAAAGAGGAGGAGTGAGGGAGGGGAAGATTGTGTGAGGGCTGTTGGAAACTCGGGATAGTAATAGATATATTCACCACCTTTATCATAACAAGCATTTTTTAAACAAATATTTTCATCAAAATAGATAAAGAATATCTCCAAAATGTACAACATATTGTATGTCAACTACTTCAATACAATCTCCTTTAAAGGCATGTTTATTATAGTGTTTTGAACACTATTTCTGAAATTTACTGTATTTTTCCTAATTGCTTACTAAGTTTCTGATAAGAGCCTACCTATACACTTCAAATGCGTTTTTTCCAATCAAGATTTTCCTTCCTTTTGGATTCTGTTCCTTGATGCATAGATTAGCATGCACCTAGTTCCTGCTTTCTTTTCTCATGACCTCTTCTATGCCCCCTTCATTCCAAGTTAATTTGATTTCTGCAAGTCTCAGCAAAAAAAAAAAAAAGGAAGAGGGAAGTTCTATACAACTTTTTAAAGTACAAGCCATGGTGGTTAGCAATTATGCCTACACAGAGCACTGGCTTCTGTTCACTGCTCAATGGTGGAATAATCCACACCTACCCTGGATGATCCGTTCAGTTAGACTGTCTCTGTGAACCAGTGCTCACCTTTGTATCCATTTTAACACTTCTCCTTGTTTAGTGAATTGTTGGAAGACTAAAACAATTATTTAGGAAAACAAAGAAGAACTAGGTGAAAATTTAACTGAGATCCAAAATTCAAATTTTGAAAAATTCACTTTTGTTACCATATCTTTCTTAATACTTAGACATTATTTTATATATATCTAAGTATTTCTTAATACTTAGACTTATAACTGCTTCAAGTTACTGGGAAATTATATACATATAAAACTACACATATATATCATGCTATTCTGTTAGCTTTGGGGGATGAGAATGAGTAAGATACTCCCCAATCTTCAAGCTCTCATACTAGTGAGGATGACAAATTTCTCTTCTCTTTTCTTCTCTTATCTTTCTTCTTCCTTTCTCTCTCTCTCTCTCTCTCTCTCTCTCTCTCTCTCTCTCTCTCTCTCTCTCTCTC
>CABHPR010108446.1:0-11718 GCA_902168415.1 Peromyscus melanophrys | reverse complement strand
GTGTGTGTGTGTGTGTGTGTGTGTGTGTGTGTGTGTGTGTGTGTTCATATCTGTTGGGACATGTGTCTGTGTTCATGGGAATACAAGAGGTCCATACTGAATGTATAACCCAATCACTCCTCACCTTATTTTTTTGAGACAGAGTCTGTCACTGAATCCGGAACTCCTTGATTAGTTAGACTGTTGATTAGCAATACCCAAGGATCTTCTCATCTCTGCCTCCCCAGTGCTGAGATTATAGGCCCAAACTACCACATCCAGCTTTTTACTGGGGATATTGAAGATCTGAATTCAGGTCCCCATGCTTCAAAGAAAGCACTTTACTATAGATGGAACCATTTCCACAGCCCAAAGATCTTGTTTTCAATACTTTTCTCCAATTAAAAAACAAAAAACAAAAAAAACCTAGGGCCCATGGGGAAATTGGCTGATTCTGGTGGTGGGACAGGAAATACTTAACATGATCCTGAAGCATCCTGTTGTGCCAGAAGGTAAGGAAGTGGCTTCCCAAGAAAAAAGTTAGCAGGGGTAAAGATTGTCCAAGAGATGAAGGAAACAACTGAAAGAGCTCCTAGTGGCCAGAGCTAGAACAATTTGAGTAAGAAAACATAGCACTAGTTGATTATAAGCATAAAATGAATATGTCTGAGTCCATACTGATGTAAATAAATAAGCAAATGGGATAGAAGAAACAAATTCCCAATGTAGAAGAATTACAAGTAATTTGTGTGGAGACTGTCCTGAATGAGATGGAGCAGAACTCCCCTCTCACGAAATACAAGCTGCATATAGTACTTTCCTTCCAAAGACAACAAAACTGGTGAGCCTCTTCCAACAGAGAAACCACAACCGTGCCCTAGCCCGGTGACTAAGGTGAACATAAGAAGCAGTAAGGGGCCCTGGCCGAGTATATCAGATATAATAAGGCCGCTATGGTCTTCCCATCCGAAGCACCTACCTCAATGTGAATATAACAACATCATATGAATGATGCACTTCCTATAAACTACCTCACCAGCACTCTCTTAAACTTTCAAGGTCATCAAAAATCAGAAAAGGTTAACCAACAGTCACAGCTGTGAGAATCCTAAGGCTACGTTAGAACTCAATGCAATGTAGCTGTTTGCTAGTGTTGCTGTTTGGTTTGATGATGAGTTTTCACTCTGTAGCCCAAGCTAGCTTTGAACTCTCTATTCTCCTACCTCAGCCTCCCAAGTGCTAGGAGTGTAACTCCTAAGAGTACAGTTGAGTGTCACCATATTCGGCTCAGTGTGGTGGGTCTTGATGGGTCTTGAAAAATTCCTATGGTTAAAACTAAGTAAATCCGAATAACGTGTGGACATTAGTCAATAACAGTGATCCCACGGTGCATGAGAAACTGGGAGGTCTGGGGTGCCTGGGAACTCTCTCCACAACTTTTTAGTAAATGTCAACCTTGTTTAAGATTTTTTTAAAAGTATGTTTAAAGCTTATTTTTAATCAGATGAACAGTCTCTTAGAACAAAACAAGCCAGCGGGTCCACACCTCATGAGCCTTCAGCTCAGGTGTGTTTACAGTGTTTCTCTGTTTTATTTTTTTCTCTTGGTTAATTCCTATCTGTACCATCATTCCCTCCCTTACATAGCCAAGCTCCCAGAGGCTTTCAGAGTGACAATGGAGAGGTTGTCCCCAGTCCCTGGACATCCTGCCCAGATTTTGAGCATTGCATTGCTGAGGTCAGTTATGTTACACCTCACCCATCCATGGGAACTCAGATCAGCTGGCAGCCGTCAGGAAAATACTCAGCTGCTCACTGTGGTGCTCAGTCCCAGCCCAACCCCAGAAAAAGGCAGCTACAATCCTCACTCTTAGATTCTCAAGGCTTCCTGAGCACAGGCTTTCTCCGAGATCCACTTTAAGATGTAATGCTATTCATCTCTACCCACCAAACCCAATGGAAGACTATTTACTTTTCTTGAATCCCAGTCTTATCATTCTTCCTTCCTTCTCTGTTTGCTTTGGTGTAACCTTTCTATTCTTCAAGAGACTTGGCTTTTGCCAAGAAGCCAACCAACTTCTCTCTCCAGTTCTCTCTACCAGGGATTCCAAAAGTGTCTCTTAATATTCAAAGCCAAGGGCCAACGTTTTTCCTTGCATCCCTCCCACAGTAATCCCACTTTCGGCTAGTAAGCACAATGTCACTTCTCTTCTGACAAAATAAAATAGTAGGGAAAAGTTTAAAATGTGAGAAAATGACAATTGTTTGAATGAGAAGAGGGACAGGGTAGACGACATCATGTGGCCACAGGCAGATTGGCAGCATGTCCGTGGTGAACCTAGGAAGTGACAGCTGAAAAAGGCAACTAGTGTTGGAAAGTTCCTGACTGGGGCAAACTCAGGGTGCTGGGAGATGGGCTTAAGGAGAATGTGACTGAGTAGTAATTGCTACTCAGGGCATTGGGGTTTGGAATGGACAGGGAATGACTGGTGTGTATTTGGCAAGAAAAGATCTCTACTCTAGGGACAGAAATTCTCGCCAATTCTATCTCAGGTACTCAGTCCAAGAAAGGAATGAGAGGAAATTTTTGTATGAGTATGGGACACATGCAGGCTCTCCCTGACATCTGAGCATGTGCAGGGAGATCTAAACAGGGTTTCACGACAGCTGCTGTTGATCCTACCCAACCTTCAAAATCCGGCTCCAGTTTCATCCTCTTTCATGAAGCTCCTACATAACTCAAGTTGATCTCTCCCTTCTCCGAATTGCACATCAGTCATTTGGGCATTTAATCGTGTGCCACATTCTATTATTTACAAGTTTTGTGTTCAGTGTCTTGCCTAGGAGACGAAGCAATCCTTCGTGATTAGCATGCAGGTGCCGAGTGCTTCTTGTGTACCTGGAGCTCCACGAGGCCCAAAGACATGAAACAAAATGCAAACCACCAGCTGTGGGAGACAGTGCATATTGTCTACTCAATGCTACTCTCCTTGGTAGACATGAAGCCCAGCTAAAAATCTGCATCTCCCAACCCTGGTGTCTGTGTGACTGGGTATTGACCCCCATGAGATACAAGCAAAAGGGCAGGATTTAGCATCCATGTGCTTCCTGTCTTTTGCATTCGACTTCAGAAACAACAGCATCCTGATGCAGGTAAAGAGGCCATAGTGTGACTGTGAAACAGAGTCAATGGTGCAGGTAGATGAGCAGGCCATCTCTGGACGGCTTATAATATAAGAAAATGAAGACCCTGGGGCTTGAGAGATGGCTCAGTGAATAAGAGCACTGGCTGCTCTTCCAGAGGACTTAGGTTCAATTCCCAGCACCCACATGGCAGCTCCCACCCATCTGTGACACCAGTTCCAGGGTTTCTGACACCTTCACAGAAGGTGAAACCCCCAATACACATAAAATAATAAATAGATAAATTAGATTAAAAAGAAAATGAAAATGAAGGCCCTGACTTGGTTAAGTGGCTTGTATGTCAGGTGTTGAAGTGTATGCCTTCTCTTAGCTAGTAGACCAGTCATAGTTCCTTTGTATGTGTGTGTGTGTGTGTGTGTGTGTGTGTGTGCCTGTGTGCCTGTGTGTGTGCATGTATGGCAGGGTATGCACACGTGTGTAGGAAGTCCAGATGTCAATGTTGGTTGTCTTCGTCTGTCTATCTACCATTCTCCACTTCACTTTTGAAACCCAGTCTCTCACTGAACCTGGAGATCGCTGCTGCCCAATGAGCTCTAGGAACCCTCTCATGTTCAGTTCCCCAGTGCTGGGATCAGATGGTGGCTTTTTTTAGGCAGGTGCTGAAGATAGGAACTCGGGTCCCCATGCTTGTGCAGCAAGCAGTGCTGACTAAGCCATCTCTGATCCCCAGACACAGTCCTTCATTGATGTTTCTTTATTGATGTTTGTCACATTCTCTTTTTCAGCAAAGAACCCTTAAAATAAAGGTAAGTGAAGAAGCAGGACATAGTTATTGTGTTGAGAGTCTGGGAGGGGACTCCAAGGAGCCACCACATGGCAAACATGTCTTTGAAGTTGGTGGGGTTTTTCTCCAAAACAACATGACTTGTTTTCTTCTTTTCATTCATCTGTATTTATTTTAATATAAATATTACATCTTAACTTGTTTCCTAGTTGATAGGGGTAGAACTGTATGTCTCCCACTCCCAAAAGATATACAGAACTCATAATACCTTAAAATGTAACTTGATTTGGGAATAACGACATGGCAGATAAAATTCTTCAAGACTGGGGCATACTGAAGCAGTGGTCTTATAAGATGGCCTCGTGAGGACAAGAATGGAGAATGCCACCTGGAGATAAGTTGAAATGATGCATCTAAGCCAAAGACTTGGCAAATCACCAAATCAGTGAAGAGGCTAGGAAGGGTTTTCCTACTGGTTTCAGAAGGATTGTGTGTGGTTCTACCCTGAATGTGATTCAGACTTGTGGACTGAAGTCTGAGGTTTCCAGAAACCTGGGGTGATAAACTTCTATTGTTAAAGGCTCCAGGTTGTTAGTACTTAATAGTCATGGTATCCCCAGAAAATTAGTACAAAAACCAATACACTTGTCTAGTATTTGGGGGGGAATGACTCTGTAATTCTAGGAATAGAGTCATCTTGTGGATGCCTTTTAAAAAAAGAATACAGAGGAATGTGGGGAATAGATGAGTGAAAACTTATTATGAAAATGTCTAGTTGGTGACTTGACCTCTGGCCACAGTTTGGAGCCTGTATTCTGTTCTCTGTTACTGTAAGCAAAGACCTATGGTTGGCTACTTTGTAAGGAAAAGAGGTTTGCTTTGCTCACAGTTTTGAAGGCCTAAAATCTGAATTGAATAGTTCCATTAGTTTGGCCTCTGGTGAGGCAACCCAGGTATGTCATATCAAAGTAGATGGTACAGTGACCTCTCACACATGAGCCTGTGTGAGAGGAAGATAGAGAGATCAGGGAGGTAACTCCCTCAGTCTCTTATGACAACCCTCTCTGAAGATCTAACCAGGGTCCCATGAGAACAACACTAATTAATACAACTCAATTCTATCCAAATTGTAGAACCATAGCTACAAATTTTAACGCGGAGGTATAGACAGCAGGGGGCTCTAGATTTGCCTAGTTCATCAAAGGCATGAGGCTGGAAAGTACCACGTTAGGTCACGTTCTAATGACCAACAGTTTTGCCCCATGATGTGCAGGCCTGGGTGGGTTGGTGGCTGTCCAATTGGTGCTGAACCAGATTAAGAAGCATATGGGAGAAGTGCACCCCCTCAGGGCCATGGCCTCTCCATCTGCTAGGGTCATGCCAGGTCAGCCCCTCAACACTTCCAGATATACCTGGGCTTTTAGACCTCTTTGAGAGTGGCCATGAAACCACAAAGCTGGAAAGGCCCAAACTAGAGCCCAGTCTGCACTGCTCTGCAGCTCTTTTCATAAATTTGGAGCCCACAGAATCGCTGATTGGCATGCAAGATTGATTGATAAACACTTTTCATACCAGTGTTCTTTGCAGTATTTGAAATATCTCTAAATATACTCTATAATACCCTAAATATCTTTAAATAAATATAAATATAAATATCCAGCAGAGAGGTCTAAAAGAGAGTTAGGAGGAATGAACCTAGAGAGGGAAGATAGATAGGGGAAAATAGGAGGTAGATGAGGAGGTTGATGATGAGGTATACAGAAAGATGGGTGGGTGCGTAATATGGTGAATCTCAGTTGTCAACTGGATGCACTCTAGAATAATCTGGGAGGTGGGCCTCTGGACCCATGCCCATGGGAGGTTTGGGCACATTTACTCATCACTCTGTTGCTGGGCTGTGGATGCAATGTGACCCTCTGCCTACAGTTCCTGCTGTTCTGACTTTCCTACCTTGGTGGACTATTACTTCCAACTGTGACCCAAAATGATTGTTAGCGTACATGCAGTTGCTTTTGTCAGAGCGTTCTGTCACACAACGACAGGGGAAGTCACTAAGACAGCAATGTACATGTGTGTACATGTGTGTACCCATGCCCCTGCCTGCCTGCCTGTGGGCTGATCACTTATGGAAGACTTGGTCTAGTATCAGGGAAAGGCAACAATACCAGCACTGAAAGATGAAAGTGGATTTCCCTCTGGAATGAGCTCAGCCTTAGAGGTGGCTAAGTTTTGTTGTTACCATTATATAAATGAGACAGGTATTAGAAAGGACATTATTTGTATTTGCCACCTCATCTTAGAACTGCTCAATGTTCGAGCAGTTAAGAACTGCTGACTTCTACTTCCCTGCCAGTAATTTAAAGAATTCCAAATTGGTACTGTTTTTTTTTTTCCATCTGCATTTGAAGAATCTGAAATTCTACCTAGCAAGATCCATTCACTCCTGACCAACGTTTGGTTTTCAAGAATTCTCAGCAGGGGCTAAATACTCCCAGGAGTGCTGACACCTTGAACCTTTATCCCTCAGTCCCTCCTAGAGAAGACTGGTGGGGTAGCAGAGCATCAGCTCAGACTAATGGGGGATACAGGAAGTGAAAGAGCAATGAAAATCTCCAACCAGAAAAGCACCTGCTTTTCTTTTGTGCAAGGGCAGGCCTTGCTACTTCTGTCCAGAGTAGAACCTGAGAAATGTCCACTCTGGGTCATCTGTAAGAGTGATGGTGTGTTTGTGTTAGGCCACTGACTACCCACTGAATCATCACAGTACCTGTTACACTTATGTAAGGGAAAGCTTATGTAAAGGCGTTTTGTCAGGTTGGGGTGATTCCAGAATACTTGACTTGCTCACACAGCAAACAATCGCTCAGTCCCTACTGTATGGTCTGCCAGAGTGAACAAAATAAGCCAGACCTCTCGCCTCACAGACTCACTTTCCACTGGAGGTCAAGGTGTGTACCAGATACTAAACAAGTAAATCTCATTATGGAAGAGTGATACATGCAACAAAGGGAAAAGGTAGAAGTCCGGGGGATAGGGCAGTGAGCAACATCAAATAGAACAGTACAACATGGGTCAGAAAGCAAGAAAATGAAATGAGCGTAGGTCCGGGGAAAGAGAACCTGAGGAGAAGTGAAAAGGTTCAAAAGCAGAAGCCCCAAAGGAGAACTGGCAGGGTCTCTGTGACTGGGTAGGGCACAAATGGGGAACGTAGTCAGTGGGACACAAGAATCTTACCATTTCAGATCTCCTGGGTGTTTGCTAAAGTCTGCCTCTACTGGGAGTGAGATGATAGATGTGGATTCTTGTAGGAGAAGATTCAAGTGATTTTAGGCTGAAAGAAGAATTGCATGGACTCATCAGAATATTAAGAAATGAACAGACGCTTCTAAAAAGGATGTTGCTAGGAATGTTGGACATCTCAGAGCATGCGAAACCATGTTACCTTTCCATTTCCGAGAAATTAAAATTTTTTAATGAACTTCAGGAAAGGTCAGCAGTCTGAAGTCCATCTGGTTCCTAAAGTTCTAGGTAGGGAATTATGGACCTAAAGACTGTATTCAAACTAAGTTTGGTGCTACATGCCCACGCCTGCAGGACAAAGGAAGCTCTGGTAGTAGGATCCTGAGTTCAAAGCCAGCCTGGGCAGTGAGACCCTATTTCAAAGAGAAAGAAAAAGAAGAAGAAGAGATCTGGGAGACTTATGCAACTGGTCAGTAAGTACATGAAAAGACGTTGAATGATACGAGCCACGAGGGAAACGCAAACCAAACCACAGTGATCTACCATTCTATACCCACTAGAGTGGTAAAAATAAAAAGACAGTAATAAGTAATAAGGACATAGAGGAAGTAGGACCCTGTTCATTACTGGTAGAAATGTAAAACAGTGCAGCCACTTCAGAAAACATTTTGGAAGTTCATCCAACAGTTAAACATAGAGTTGCCATATGAGCTGGCAATGATGGATATGCACCCAACAGAAAGGAAGCATATGTCCACACAAAAGCCTGTATGCAGATATCCACAGCCGTGTGATTCACAGTGGCCAAAAAGTGGAAATGCTTCAAATGCCATCAGAGGAGTGTATAAAGAGCTGTCATTCCATATGATGGGAGATTATCCATCCATAAAAAGGAAGTGCCAATACTTTCTGTACAGGGGCAAGCCAAGACAACATTCTACTAAGTGAAAGAAGCCAGAAACAAAGGACAAAGACTGCATGATTCCATTTATAGGAAATGTTCAGAAAAAGCAAATCAGGGACATCCTGATGAGAAATGAACAGTGCTGTATCTGCCATGCAAGGTTCCTCCCCATAGACAGCAAACACCAAGTGCCATGAGATTCAGGAGTGTGAACGTGAGCTTCCCCATCCTCAAGTGCAGTCCTTGTAGGGCCAGCTGGCATCTGCTATGGCAGGTGCTGTCTTTGACTGGCTGTGATATATGGTGCTAACCCCCTCAACAACCAGCCAGGGAGTAGAGATCTTTCACCTACTTTCCTACAGGAGAGGCACGTGCCAATTGTTTCCATCAAGCTCTACAGTTTTAGGTAGAGAATGCAGCTGGTGATGACAGTCTATCTTCAATCAAGTCCTGAAAAAGTTGCAGTATAACAAGAAAAGAATCATAAGATCAGAGCAATAGAAAATTCCCAGGGATTGTGGAGTGTGAGGTTGACAATGTAGCTTCTAAAACTGCTCTTGCTACAAATACTAGAGACAATAGTTTGGAAGTCATCACCAACCTTACAAAAGAGGGAACCAGGAGAGTCAATGGTCCACCTTCCCTGCTCATGCTGTACATTGGCTACACCCACCCAGGAGCCAAGGAGAAAAGGAGACTGTGGATGTCCCTATAGGCCAGTTTCATGAGAACAGAGCAGAAAACAGAGAGCAGATCTGCTGGGCCAAAGCAGAACATCTAGTTCTGCCATGTACTGCTCCAGCCTTTAGAAGTCATGAACTGGTCAAGGGCAACCAACAGCTCTGTGAGCCTGACATTGTACAAGGGAACACTAAGTGAGCAAACCCAGCTGGAAAGAGAAGTCCAGCCACTTAAGAAGACAGTTATGATTGCAAAAGGGGAGTGTATGTTCAGGTAAGCAGGAAGGGCCAAGGGATTCAGAGAACAGAGAAACCCTTTCCACCGTGGGTAATGAGGGAAGAATTCCTAGATCAGAAATTCATTTGCTGCTGGTCAAAAGCCAAGGCTTAAAATACAAGGAGTAAATACAATACGATCTTTTAAATAGACAAAGGAGATGAACTCTGAGCTCTGAATAAATGGAAACTGGCCTTATGCACATTGACATCCAGTGCCATCCTTTTCTGGCTGGCCTGGTCCTTACTATACAGACTCAGTTGGCCTTGAACTCACAAAGATTTACCTGCCTCTGCCTCCTGAATGCTGGAATAGTGGCATGTTCTGAATTTGACTATTTAAGTCTTACATTTCATTGACTCTTGAGAGTCTGGAAGGGATTTGGGAAATGCTAGGACTGACCATAAGGTTGGAGAGAAGGTTTTAAATACTAGTTATCACTAAAGACCAGACATTGGGCAGCACCATGAAGGGGACATAGTGTCTTAGGGTTTCTATTGTTGTGAAGAGACAGCATGACCATGGCAACTCTCATAAAGGAAAATATTTAATTAAGGTGGCTTACAGTTTTAGAGGTTTAGTCCTTTATCATCATGGTGGAGAGTATTGTGGCATGCAAGCAGACATAGTGCTAGAGAAGGAGCTGCTACATATTGATAGGCAGCAACAGGAAGTAGACTGTCTCACTGGGCGTGGCTTGAGCATGTATGAGTTCTCAAAGCCCGCCTCCACAGTGACATACTTCCTCCAACAGGACCACACCTATGCCAACAAGACCACACCTCATAATAGTGCCACTTCCTGTGAGATTATGGAGGCCAATTACATTCAAACTACCACACATGGTTAGTTCAAAATCTTTTTGTTTGTTTTTTGTTTCTGTTTTTCAAGATAGGGTTTCTCTGTATAGCCCTGGCTGTCCTGGAACTTCCTCTGTAGATCATGCTGGCCACAAACTGAGAGATCCCTCTGCTTCTGCCTCCTGAGTGCTGGGATTAAAAGTGTGTGCCATCATGCCCAGAAAAAAACAATCAAAAATCTTGAAAAGTAGGTGGAATTGAGAAGAACTGAGAGTAGATGAGTCAAAAAGCTTCTATGACAAAGGCAGAGGCAAATGTGCCAGAGAAGAAATGCATTCAGAGCTATGTCAGACAATCCTAAGAAAGACAAATCAGGGCAAAGTTGCAGCATGTCTTGACTGCCAGGTCAACAACTCTAAACAATCATCCTGAAAGTGACCTTCTGCTTGAGAGTGCAGCGGTGCATCAACATATCAGAAATGTTGAACAGGACATTAAGCTAGCTTATGTGTGCAGGGTGGACTGAAGAAGGAACTGATGTTCCAGGATAACATTAAGGAGTGTCTTGGCATTCTAGATCAGAGCTTGCAAGTGATGCCCAGATTGGCTTGTGAGAAAGTCAGCTTGTTGGTTCTTGAGTACATTAGTGCAGTCCAGTGGGGATGGAGACGGGCCCAGAGCCATTTTTCTCCAGTCTTGACCTGTCCAGTGTGCTGACTAAACAACACTGTTTTTTGTAAGGGCCACCATATGACAGTTGTGAAGCACTGTTATGAAGGAATGCTTAGGGCAATGGCAGTAGCAACATGAGGAGAGAGTTGACACATACACAGTAGGAAATAAAAGCCAACCCTTGACGGTTCCAACAGGAGACAATAGCCATCCACATGGTCACCTAATGACTAGAAGAAAGATTTGAAGCTCGGAGATACCGGGGGAGTAGTAGGATGATAGCCAGAAACCTGCAACATTTTTTAAGGAGGAATCCTTGAAGAACATGGAGCAAGCCAACTTTCAGAGTTCAGGAAGAGCTCCTAACATCTCTGATGACTCAGGACACTGGGAAGGAGTCAGATGTAGCTGGATCTAAAACTTCTTTTTGGCATCTTTCAGATTGCAATACACTTCACGCACGCATCGCAGTCCACGGACGTAGGAGATATCACCTCCGCCTCCTTTGCCTTTTGTTCCGAGACACAGATTCTTCCCTGAGAGGAGACTCAGGTAGTTACCTCCCACGTGCAGAATGAAGCTCCACTTGTGTCTTCTAGAGCAAGACTGTTCTCTAATCAGCTCTTCCCAACCATGCAGACACAAGAAAAGCAGCCGCCATCTAGTACCTGAAATACATCGTGGTGATTTTTGCCCGTGTGATGAGAATGACATTTGAAACATTTAAAATCCTTTCTCTAATTCATTCACTATATTCATCCTAAACCTCACCTTGGCAGCATCTTCTTGAGCACTATTGTTTTTTGTCTTTATTCCTCTCCCCCTTTCTCAGGCGTTATGGAATGGGTACCCCTCTAGTTCTCCTCTTCTAGGAAGGGTGGAGAAGCCAGTGCTGAGGCTACAGTGCTAGTAACATGCGTCTGTATTAAATAAACTACAAGAGAAGGCTCAATCTGGAATACTAAAAACTACTCTAGACAGAACAGTCCAAACCATGTTGCCCTGGAATCCTACAGAAATAATGTAGATTTTTATATTATGCACAAGCTGCATTTGAAGATACTGGCCTTATGTTACTTAATTTCCCTATAATAAATAAAAACCCATGTGTTCACTGTTTTAGACTTTGGTAGTAGGAAAGTTTATCTCTGCTGACAGATGGCTGTGCTTCCTCTCCTGAGCTAATGCAAACTGTGTAGCTCACGGTGTTTCTTTTTATACCTTGGAAGTCAACACGCT
>CABHPR010108445.1:0-11174 GCA_902168415.1 Peromyscus melanophrys | reverse complement strand
TGTGTGTGTGTGTGTGTGTGTGTGTGTGTGTGTGTGTGTGTGTGTGTTATGTTAACCAACTGCTGAAAGCTACAAACAGTCTGGAAAGGGGCCAATATATAACAAATACCCACCACAAATGTTGGAAACAATATAGATATGCCTTAATAGCATATGCTGGCAGTACTATTTGTTTTTCTGATAGCTTCTGGGTCAGTAAGTAGCAGCAATGTAACTTAATCCGTTGTAAATCTCTGTTAAAGACTTCTGTAAAGAGTCCCTCATTCTTTCTGTACTTTTCAATAAATAGTTCTGTTAGGAACAGATGGAAGACATGGGCAGAAAAATAGAGAATTCAAAATTGGTCTTACCCTTGGTTAAAGAAGTAAAAATGGAAGTGCTGAGTTTTTACTCCTTAATGCAATACCAATGCAATTTTGTGCTTTTGAAGTTAGCTTTGATGCATTTAACCTACATAACTAATTGTGGCAGCCTAAATTGTCTCTTTACCACTTAGTCTCATAAACAGATACATATTGATAAGATCCAGCAGGCAAATTGGCACTCCTTGGGGTCTCTAGATATAAATGTGTTGGTGTATCAACATGTTGAGGCGTTCTAGGTAAAGAGAAGGTAAGAGACATAGGCTGCAAGAGTAAATTATCCGGGCCTATTGACTGAGTTCATGTGAGCACAATGTTGAGTGTGTTACTTTACATCAAACTATGATGTAAAATATCACATTTTTCATCTGTCCTTTTATACGTTCCTGTTTTCCCTTTCATATTTTTTACTTTGGTCTCTTTTGCTTCTTCAACTCTTTTTTTATTTGCCTTGATGTCTATTATGTCTCAGAAATAAGATAAACAAAAGTTTTTGGTTATCCTTGGTGTTCAAGCTACAGTGTTGCTGGAAATTTTATATTATTATGCCCACAGTATTCCATTGATTTAACTATGATGTGTCCAAGCCATTGACATGTTAACAAAGGTACAGTTTGTTGTATTATATTTTCTGAAGCAAAATATGTCAAATGAGACTATTTATGAGTACTAGTATTGTTATTTCCTCATAAACACACCCGTCCACTTACTCATAGATCTAATGTCTACTAAGTACTTTTTTTGTATGGCAGGTATTGTGTTACAGGCTCAAAACTTAATTCCAGTATTGTAGACATTTAATTTGTGTGTTAATAGGCAGAAAATGATACAGATGCACAAGTATAATTGTAAATTGTGATGAATTCTATAAGGGAAAGAGCTAACTGTTGTGACAGATGACCGTGAGGGGATATAATTTATAATGTGCCCTCAGTACCAGCCTTGTTGGAAACCATGTTCTTAATTGCAGGCCATGGCTTTAACTTCAACATAAGCAATTCTTTGGGAAATACTGACCTCTCTTTGGCAACTACAATGTCTATTATCTCTCAGGTCAATTGGTCGGCTAATTTTTCTTTCTCTTTGGGTGATTCATGAACTTTTCATCTCCTGAACAGATTTGACTCAACTTGTTGTGGAAGTGTATTGAGACACATCTTAATTTGCAGCTCTGAACTGGATAATAGAAAAGCACATTTGGTTCTTCTAAGTGTCAAAGACATATTTATTTTTTGTTTATGTGTAGGTGTGTTTGCCTGGATGTATTTAATGCACTTTGTGTACCCAGTACCCAAAGGTAAGATGAGGGTATTGGATCCCCTAGAACTGAATAATTGATAAGTATAATCCATCACATGGTGCTGGGAACTGAATCTGGGTCTTCTATAAAAGCAGCAAGTGCTTTTTGCTGCTAAGCCATCTCACCAGCCCCAAAGATTTTAATTATACTTCTCCCCAAGAAAAGGAAAATTGTAGTTCCTTTTTTATTAGGGTAGTATTTATCTTGTAGATATCAAAAGTAGTTACAACGATGGCTGAACTGGCATTTGAGTTTCTGTGTCCTGTCACAGTGTCTCTATTATTTATATCTTCATAATAGTTCTTCAGAATAGAGATTATCATCATCTCACTAAATGAGACATTTGAGCATCCCAAGACCAATAGTATAGCAAAAGAAATGCAAAAAGTTGAACAACTTGCTAACTACTTATCTTCCTAGTCTGTAGGCTTCACTGCATTTGGAAACTAAATCATTTTTTTTTAATTAGCAAATCTTGTTTCCTGTAGTCCACAGATATTTTCCTTAAAGAGCTTTATGTAGAGTGAACCATAATGATTCCAATCTGCACCTGATTGTCCTCATGTCAGTCTGTCAATCCTGCTGAAGCTGAGAATGTCCTAGGACTGGTATTATTCCCTTTTCAACTTCAAGATTTTTAAAATGATTATAGAGTGAAATTTCCACTGAAAATTATTATTAAGAGGCCACCTTCACACCCAAGTCTTCTCAATTTTGAAGGTAAAATTGAATTTGACCTTTAACTAAAGATCAATTCCACTGGGTAACCAATTTGGAGTGATTCCACCGGAGATCACCTAAGAGTATTCTGGCATTGTAAATGGCCATTAAAAGCCATCCGCGCTATAATTCTTTTAGAAACAGATAGTTATGTGAGAGTCATATGATGGTTATTGCTTTATGATTTAGATATTATTTAATGAATAGTTGGAAATATCTATCAAGTCTAACTTGACAAAAGAGGACAGAGAGGACCTCTAGCTCAGCCAAGACGACTTGGAAAAAAATGCTGTAATTTCTGAAACCATACCCTTCAAACTGATGATAATAGCACATTACCCATTTGCTTTACATCTTCATTTAAGATTATCAAAACACTTTGCAGTGCTTTAATGTGGTCTTATGCCTAGTTAGAAGCACAGCTATCAATTATTAGGATAGCCCACCACCCCCAGCAGAGGTCACTCTGGGTCAAGGGTTTTAACCTGTTTTGTACTTTGGACCATTTTCACAACAGCAACTTTAAACACATGGAAGACAAAGTTTGGATACATACTGAAATAAGTTACATACTTTCTGTTCTTTATGCTTTTGTCTGTTTGCTTAGGCTTAGCATTGTTTTCACTGAGTACAGTACTATTGTTGGAAACTTACCACTAGCTTATCAAATTATTATTTCATCTATGTTGTTAATAAGTATCGCAGAATTACTGTACCTATGACTGTCTCATGGCTAGTAGAAGCAAATAACTCTTATTAGATTACTTAAATTTGTTTACGATCTTAATGATTTGAGTTATTATTATGTTGCTTGTAGTTTATAGTTTACATGGAACATAATTGGTTGTGTGGTTTTCTTCAAATAGGTTCAAATTTAAGTTTGTTTATTTAACCTGTATTTCTTGAGCACATTTTCATGGCCCTAGACATTACTCAAGATGTTGTTGTTGTTTAAGTAAAAAGAGGGAAGGAATGATGGACAAAAGAAGGCAGAGAAGGAAGGAAAGGGAAGAAATATATTGTCAAAATACCGGGAAGAGATAAAACACAGGAGACTAGGGGAAGATAGTTGGAGAAGAGATGATACATTCAAAGAAATGATAGGAGAAAGTATAATTATTATATTGGCTCATACAATATGGGCTAGTCCAGCAACAACTGTCTGTACACAGAGAAGTCTAACTGTTTGGTAGCATCTCAGTTCATGAAGATGGACATCTTAGTAGACCTGTTCTGACATGGAAGGCTGGGAGGAGTCCTAGGGAGGTATCATGGTATCATTGCTCAGTTCACATTGGAAGGCCAAAGAAGGGCTTCCAAAATATGATCTTACAGACCCACTGAGAGGCATGTGTCTCTTAGTTGATTCCAAATGCAATCAAGTTAACAAGAGTCACAAGGAGCAAAAAATCTCAGTTGACTTAGAACATCCAGTGTCAGGGGATTCATTTTGATTTGCCTGGACCATTCCTGTGAAGTCCTAAGTAAGGTTGCTTTATATCACTGTGTGAACTCGTGCAACATAGACAAACTACATGCAAAGAACACACAAGCTATAAAATAAATACAAGGCAAATTTAAGACCTAAATTACACTATGACAAAAACCCTAATTCTCCAATGTCCTATTTTCTTTCACTCCAAATGCAATCTCCCATTTGATAGTGGTTCCTCATCACCCTGTAGATCAATCCTCTTTACTTCTCCTGCTCAATTCATACTCTGCCATCATCTTGGCCTCTTATCACTACATCCAAATTTGACCACCTAAATTTCTACTTTTTTGGACTAGCATACTCTTTTTCCAGAAATAGTCACAGCTGGCTTCCTATATCTTTCATGTTTTTGTTTAAATGTCAGTTTCTTAATGGAGATCCCATGATCTTCACTTCAAATTCTAGATTTCACTTCAAATTCTAGATTTTCTCTCTGATAACCATTTTATTGGGTGATTTTTGCTTATTTTTTTTTAATCATTGTCATAGTCAACTAGTATGTAAGCTTCACAATGGCAGTGACTTTCTTCTATTTCGCTCACCACATTGTCCCCATGGTCTATCACAGTACCCAACACATATAGACACTCAACTAATAACCATAGTAGAAACAAAATGAAATGCGTACTCTTGGCATTTGAAAATGCTCAGAGGAAATACATGTGCATTAGTCAGTGTCCCAGCAAGAAACAAATGGCACATTCAAACTAATTTGAGCAAAGTTTAATAAAAAGACTGTTTATAGAGGAGAGGGAAAGGTATAAGGAGAGCACATAGGGGACTGTTGTATCTCCAGGCTAGAATCACTGCCACTCTCCTTTTCTCTCTCCAATGCAAACTGAAAAACAAAAATGTTCCGTGACATGGTCAGGTTTCAAGATACCAAGCAGTTGGGAGAAGACACCATGTAGGGCAAACATAGTATTAGAATATGTGATTTTTAATGTTGTGTCTGATAGACAACTGCCAACTGTTTTCCATAGTCATAGCATATATATACACACTGAAATCTTGAGCTATGTGCCACATTACCTCTTTTAAAAATAAACTTATAGTCTAAAACCATACTTGTCTTCTAGGTTTGCCTTTATCTTACAACTATATGTGAACCTCTACATTCCTGAGACATGCAGTGTTGCTAAAGCTAAGAGTGGAAGTACCTATTTAACAGGTCATGTGGTGAAAAATGATGTGTTTGTGAGCAGTTCTATATGGCTTTTGTAAATGAAAATATCTAAGGCAACCTGAGGGAGCACAGTAGCAGAACACTTCAGATAACGCACACAGAAAAACTCCAAAAAAGTGATCTTCATCCTTAGATACAAATAACAGAGAGGAAGCCAGGAGATATGGGGTCCAAGAGAATGATGATTTTAGGCACGGAGGAGAAGTATGAAGATCAGTTTAGGGGAATATATTAGGGTTGCCTAGAGGAACAGTACAGCTAGAATGAATATATATTACAATGGGTAATTATTATATTGTCTCACACAATACGGCTACTCCAGCAATGGCTGTCTGTACATAGAAAAGTCTAACTGCTTAGTAGTGTCCCAGTTCATGAAGCTAGACATCTTAGTAGAGCTGTTCTGGCATGGAAGGCTAGGAGGAGTCCTAGAGAGCTATCATTGCTCAGTTCACTTTGAAAGGCCAAAGAAGGGCTTCTTAAACATGATATTACAGATCCACTGAGAGACATGTGTCTCTTAGTTGATTCCAAATGCAATCAAGTTAACAAGCTTCACAAGGAGCAAAAATCTCAGTTGACTTAGAACATATAGTGTCAGGGAATTCTAGAGTGCAGGTGACAGTTATGAAATTACTCATGAGCCAAGAAGATGACTTGTAACAGAAGAGCTGGCATTTTATTAAAAATGCAGCAAAATCCATTAGAGAGTTCCACATCTAAGAATGGCAGGTACTGATGTTGATGGGATGTAAATGACCTCAGGAACCACAAATATCAGTATGAAATTTCCACAAAAAATAAAAATAGCACTATCTTCCTGCCATATTACTCATGGGCATATAACCAGAGCTATCAATGTCAGGATACAAAATAGGGACCTGCATATCCAGGTTCGTGCAGCACTATTCACAAGAGACAAGTTAGGGAATATATATATATATATATATACACACATATATACATATATACATATATGTATGTATATATATATATACATACATATATATACTCTAAATAAAAACAAAACTATGTCATTTGTAGTAAATTGAATAGAACCAGAGATTATCATGATAAGCACAATAAACCACACTCCTTCCAAGAAAAATATTATACATTTTCTCATATAAAACCAAGGTTCCTTTTTTAAAAAGACACAAAGTAATAAAGAAATCATTTGAAAAGAGGAAGAAATCAAGCTGGAGGGAATAGTAGTAAAAGAGAAAGGTTATGATAAAACTAACAAAAAACCATTATGTACATGTGAGAATACATCAAAGTTAGCTATTTCTGACCTGGGAGCTTCATTCTTGTTGGCTAGCTTTTAGAGTGCTGGAAATTTCTGTTTACTCTACTTGGGGAGAAAAGAATTCAGCAATCTTACCCAGCTGTGAACCCTGGGAACTATAATAATGACTGGTCTGGCACCATATGACCACTGGTACAATAGAGACAATGGATGATCTTTCACTTATGAACACACCAGAAGTATGTGGATTCAGAGGGAGAATGAGAGAGAGGGGAGGAGAAAGAGAGAGAGAGAGAGAGAGAGAGAGAGAGAGAGAGAGAGAGAGAGAGAGAGAGAGAGAAAATAGCACATGATGTTGAGAGAGAAAAGTGGGTGGGGAAGGGGTTATGGGGATGGATTTGATGAAACTAGATTATATGCATGTATGAAATTCTCAATAAAAATAATATGGCTTTAGCTCTCCCAGCTGGACAACCCCACTCTCTAGGCCCTAGGTCTGGGGGTACTTCCTACTCCCCTTCCCCAGCCATCACAGCCCCAGTTGCCTGTCAACAGACAAGTCTCTTGTGGCCAGTCCACTCCAACACCATCCCCAGCTGACTCGGAGGGCCCTGGAAGCATAGCCCCTACCTGCACTGACTGGAGGAAGAGGTGAATGGCTGCTTTCCAAGTTGGACAGCCCTGCCCTCTAGGCTATAGGCCCCATGGCACTTCATGTGCCTTTTCCCCACCCATCGCAGCCCCAGCAGCTGGTCAGCAAGCCAGTTTCCTGCAGCAAGGCTGCTCCAACATCAGCCCCAGCAGCATCAGAGGGTCCTGAAGTCATGACCCCCACCTGCACTGATTGGAGGAAGAATCTACACCAGTACTTATAATTAACGAAAATACAGATGGGTAGATGGCAGTGTAAGAATACATTCACCAACATAAAGAGCAATATGGCATCATCAGAACCTAGTGATTCTACAACAGCAAGACCTGAACATCCCAACACAGATAAAGCAGAAGAAAATGACCTTAAAAATAACTTTATGAAGATGATAAAGGCCCTTAAAGAGGAAATATAAAATTCCCTTAAAGAAATGCAGGAAAAGACAAACAAAAATTGGAAGAAATGGGGTACAAATCTATACAAATAATTCTCAACAGAAGAATCTCTAATGACTGAAAGACATTTAAGGAATTGCTCAACATTCTTAGCTATTAGGGAGATGCAAATCAAAACAACTCTGAGATACCATCTTACACCTGTCAGAATGTCTAAGACAAAAAACACTGATGACAGCTTATGCTGGAGAGGATGTGGAGTAAGGGGAACACTCCCTTGCTGTTGGGAGTGCAAACTGGTACAGCCACTTTTGAAATCAGTATGGTGGTTTGTCAGAAAATTGGGAATCAATCTACAAGACCCAGCAACACCACTCTTGGGCATATACCCAAAAGATGCACAAATATACCATAAGGACATTTGCTCAACTATGTTCCTAGCAGCATTATTCTTAGTATCCAGAAATAGGAAACAACCTAGGTGCCCCTCAACAGAAGAATGGATACAGAAAATGTGGTACATTTACACAGTGGAGTATTACTCAAAGGTAAAAGCAATGACATCATGAAATTTGCAAGCAAATGGATGAAACTAGAAAAAGCCATCCTGTGTATGGTAACCCAGACCCAGAAATACAAACACAATATGTACTCACTCATAAGTACATGTTAGGCATAAAGCAAAGGATAACCAGGCTACAATCCACAACCTCAGACAAGGAGGACCCTAAGAGAGACATGCATGGATCCTCCTAGAAAGGGGAAATAGATAAGATCTCCTGAGTAATTTGAAATGCAGGGGACCAGGGCAGGGGGAATGGGGAGAGAAGGGGTGGGGAGCAAGAGGAACAAGGTTGAGTTGGGGGGGGGGACAGAGAGGGAGAGCAGTGAAAGAGATATCTTGATAGAGGGAGCCATTATGGGGTTAGTGAGAAACTTGATGCTAGGGAAATGGCCAGGAATCCACAAGGATGATCCCAGCTAAGACTCCAAACAATAGTGAAGAGGGTGCCTGAACTGGCCTTCCCCTGTAATCAGATTGATGACTACCCTAATTGTCATCATAGAACCTTCATCCAGTAACTGATAGAAGCAGATGCAGAGATCCATAGCTAAGCACTGAGCTGAGCTCCAGGAGTCCAGCTGAAGAGAGAGATGAAGGATTATGTGAGAAAGCAGAGTCAAGACCATGATGGGGAAACCCACAGAGACTGCTGACCCGAGCTAGTGGGAGCTCATGAACTTGCATGAACTGGCTTTTTGGAGCCCATTCCCTATGGTAGGATACCTTGCTCAGCCTTGATGTGAAGGAGGTGTGGGGGGCTTGGTCCTGCCTCAACTTGATATGCCAGATTTTGTTGACTTCCCATGGGAGGCCTTACCCTCTCTGAGAGTGGATGGGAGGTGGGATGCAGAAAAGGTTGGGCTGAGTGGGAGGAGGGGAGGGAGAGGAACTGTGAAACGAAAAAAAAAAAAACCCTTTTAAATAAAAAAATAAATAAATCAGTTAAAAAATAACATGACTTTAATATCTTTCTACCAATTAATTCCAGCAATGTTATTTATATTTTCTTTTCCTTTAAAATTTATTATAGGAATTTTTTATCTCTTTCTTCATTAATTTAATTAATTAAAGAAATATAAATTTATTTATGACGAGTGGTAGTGGTGCACACATTTAATCCCAGCACTTGGGAGGCAGAGGCAGGCAGATCTCTGTGAGTTCAAGACCAGCCTGGCCAACAGTGTGAGTTCCAGGATAGCCAGGGCTGCTACATAGAGAAACCCTGTTCCATACAAAGCAAAACAAAATTTATTCATATATCCACAGTTTACTTCAAGATAGATCAACTATCTTATTTTGATTTTTCTGTATGTCAGTTTTTAGCTTTCTGAAATTTTTCAACTTTTTGTAAAATGTATTAAGCATTCCTGATTAGTTTAATGGTTTTGAGTTGTATTTCACTTTCTCTAACCAAGACAGATCCCTGCAGTTTGTTCTTATCTCTCTCCACTGTCTGAACACCACTGCTTATTTGTTGAACTCCTTTTGGACTTTTCACTTCTTTTTATCATTATTGTTTTATACCATCATATATTTTTTAAATTATCACCTAACTACTGTATAAATATCCACAGTCATTGTGTTAACATTTAGACAAACCTAAAATTTACAAATACTGAATTCCCTTGAGTTACATGAATTCTACCTTTTCCCTTTCTTTTAGAAGGCTTTAACATATAAAACAACAGGAAAATATAACCCTAACAACAGAATTTATAAGATCCAAAGTTGTAAACTACCTTAATCTGGTACCTTTACTGCAATATATAAAAGAAACTTAGAGAAATAAAAGGTAATTTATATGCTAACATGTTACCCTAGTAATTAATATGGCTATAATAATTATTGTATTTGAAGCATTAAGGCATATATAGCTCCCAACTTGAACTTGTCATGGACAAGTGAAAATGAGGAGTAAATGCATCATGTATGTTTGTGTGTCCCATTATTCTTTTTTTTTTTTTTGGTTTTTCGAGACAGGGTTTCTCTGTGTAGCTTTGCGCCTTTCCTGGAGCTCACTTGGTAGCCCAGGCTGGCCTCGAACTCACAGAGATCCGCCTGCCTCTGCCTCTGGAGTTCTGGGATTAAAGGCGTGCGCCACCAACACCCGGCCATTATTCTTGGCTCCTTACTCTTCAGCTGTTTTTTTCTACTTTCTACTTGGAAACTTGGTCTGAATGACAGTCACTCAAACAGGACTGACAAGACTTGAGAAAGCTACCTGTTGATCATGTTTGTCATTTCCATACAACATATCCATGGTGCCTAAGCTCATTAGAGGAAATACAGTCACCTTTCAATTTCCATACAATTATTTGTGTATTTTGCAGAAAAGTGAAAGTAATGTCAACATTTAAAACATATGCACTCACTAATTCTCAAATAAGACTGCTTCAGCCGTCTGTAAAGGTGTTTGTTATCTTCCTTTGGCCATACCATTTAGTAGCACTACCTGGTTTCTTGAAGTTCAAGGAGCTATTTAAAGTCAGTTCATTACCCTCCTCCATGCATGCTTACCCATCCATTTATTTGGCGATGATCTTAAGTCACAAGCCCTGTGACTGGCCCTACTATTGGAATAATATTTCTTAAGGTGAAAAAAAAAAAGGACCGGGTGACTAGGTGGGCGACAGAAATGTTCAGTTTTCATATGGTTTCCCTTCTTACAGAATTTCACAGACTACAAATTAGCAGGATAATGAGAATGCAGATTTAGATAATGGTAAACACCACACCACATCTGTGGGGTAATGCTCCTCTTTCTAGGGAAGAAAAAAAATACTCTGGATGTCTGAGTATTCCAGCTGCTACTTAGTTTGTTCTTCCACTTTTTTCCTACTTCTTTTGCCTTTTTTTAAAAAAATTATTTATTTTACATCCCACTATTCCCTCTCTCCTCCTAGTTTCTCTCTCCACCTTCTCTCTGCCACTGCCCCCCCAATCTTCTCCTCCATTTCTATTCAGAAAATGAAAAGCCTCCTGTGGATATCAACAAACAATGGCACATCAAGATGCAGTCTCCAAGCCTGAGTTTGAGGCCAGTCTCATTTACAGAGCAAGTTCCAGGGCAGCCAGAGCTACGCAGAGAAACCTAGTCTTGAAAAAAAAAACAAACAAACAAACAAACAAACAAACACCAAAATTGTTCTTTGATTTTAATTTTAAGTCATACCAAACAGGAGTGGACCATTCACAGATGGAAGGATTCTGAAAAAGGGTGACTGTAAAAAAGATCTCGAAAAGTCCAAAT
>CABHPR010108442.1:2970-15613 GCA_902168415.1 Peromyscus melanophrys | reverse complement strand
TGTGTGTGTGTGTGTGTGTGTGTGTGTGTGTGTGTGTGTGTGTGTGTACATGTGTATGTGCATGCACCTGAGTGAATTTGGTATTCCACATGTGTACAGGAGCCTGTAGAGGCCAAAGGAGGGTGTCAGATCTCCTCGAGCAAGAGTTTCTGGGAGTTGAGAACCACCATGTAGGTGCAGGAAAAGAACAGAAGCATGCTGCAAGATCAGTGAACACTCTTTACTGCCGAGCATCTCTGCTGCTCCAGCAGAACAGTTTTAAACAGAACCAGTGTCAAAGTCCCTGAGACAGGAAATGTATTACTCATACTTTTAATCCTAATATGATTTGTAGAGTATTAACTAGGTGATAAAAACAAATTTATTCGTTCAATCCGGAAGAACACGATCACAGCTTCGCTGCCCTGACTTCTGAGATTTTCTGACAGAATCATGTGTTTTATCCATAAGGTTGACGAGGCACCACATGAGATTTATGAATGTGGAGTCACACCTAGGTGTTCACATTAAGGGAAAAAAAAAACAGTTTGCCTCAAGTTTTCTTATATGGCTAATAAGGATGTAGGAACTTTTTTTTTCAAAACAATGTTATAAAACCCTGAAATAAAACAGCAAAAAGAAAAATCTCTTTTAAATTTATAGAAATTAACACTTAACCAATAAAATAATTTACCTGCAACTTTTAACTTATCAATCTCTTACACAGGCAGTTTTGCAAAAGCTAGAGGTCAGCAGTCCTCGGTAATGTCCAAAGCACCCGAGAATTATTTGTAAAATCTCTCAAGCCACACTAATTAAACAGTAACTGGGTAGAAGGCACAGTCTTACCTATATAGTTGAAAACGTTCAGTTTTTCTCATGTATAGCCAGGGTTGCTGTGGCATAGCAAAAACATGAATTAAGTCTCAGTTCTCTCTACAATTAATTTTTTTAAGATTAATTTATTTATTATATATAGTGTTCTGCCTGCATGTTTGCCTACAAGCCAGAAGAGGGCACTGGATCTCATTACAGATGGTTGTGAGCCACCATGTGGTTGCTGGGAATTGAACTCAGGACCTCTGGAAGGACAGCCAGTGCTCTTAACCTCTGAGCCATCTCTCCAGTCCCCTACAATTAATTTCTAATCCACCTGGAAGATGCTCGGAATGAGTGTGTTTGCCCTGGTTTTTTACTGGGTGGGCCTCAGATGCATAGTCCTTGACAGGAAAATGATAAGCTGTTACAAATGTGTCTCGTCTTTTACCTCCGTTTTCAGAATTCCACAGGACAAACACTAGTGGACTTCATTGTTTATGTGCTGAGGGGACCTCAAATCTGAGCTTAGTGCCAAGCATATAAAAGTGCCATACCAACCACTAGGAATGCATGCCAGGGTTTTATTAGACGGGAAAACTGTGGAGAACATGTCAGCAGTCTAACAATGGAAGGGTTTGAGTGGGAAACCCAAGCAACCATGAAGAGCTAGGGAGGGACTCCTGACTCTCTTTCTGTCCATGGGACTCTTTAGTCTGGGACATGGGGGCCACCCTTACCTGCCATGTGCCTTCTATGAATAACTCCACCACAAGAAACACAAAGGGTGAGAAAAGCCACACGCCATGTGTTAGCATTCAACTGTCCACAGACCTCCTAATATTAAACATCATACTTTCTGATATTAAGTGCTCCAGTATCGTGCTAAAAATGTTTTCTTTGTGCAATCTAGATTTTGCTTTGTGTGACGAGAGCATGTTTTATTAACTTTTATTCATTGTTATATTAACATAAAAGGGCTCTGAACAAAGGTCCTTTAGTTTATCCAAGTTCTCTTCATGACATCCAGTAACACAGTCCATATTCTTCTGCCAGACACAAATGTAACTTAATCTTAGGGTAATTCCTATGTTTCCTCTCCAAGCCACCCCACAAACACTTCAGAAGCCTGTTACAGGGACTGTGTAGCAAGTTTGTAAGTGTAGACTGCTTAATATTTGTTCATCTTTAAAGAAGAAGGTCATGGTTTCTTATGTTCTCCCCTTTGAGAAATGTGGCATTCCAAAAAGAGGCCTTTCATTGTGGAAAATACACTTCATGTGTCTCTCCACGTAGACCAGGGAATCCAGGCGTTGACTGGTCTCTTTCAAACAGGAAGTAAGGTTCACGTTGGAGACGTTGGCCTTCTAAGACACTTCTGTCAGTTCTCCAGGATTGCTCCGAATTCACTCCAGCCGTATAGGGACACTAACTGGCACCTGGCCTGTGACTCATCTGTCACTAGTGGCTGGATTCTGTGGGAAGCTGCTGGAGTGTTCATGCTCAACCCAGAGTATTCCCTGGAGTCAAGCTCTCTGTGTTCACAGTTCCACTGTATGATATCGGGACACCAAACAGCCTTTTGCACGTTTATGGTGAGTTCATTTTAAGTTAACCTGGGGGAATGTAACTACTTCTCACCTCTGAGCTGCTTCTAACCAAAAGCACACGGCAAATGTTTCAGGCGTTTACCTCTGTAATTATGCTACGTAAGGTTGTGATTTACATTCTGACTGCAGACGGTTCTAGGTACATGGCCACAGAAGAAAGGCCAATACAGCCAAGGGCTGAGGTGATTCTGTTCAAAAGCCAGTGAGACCCTCACACCAGTGGCCCTCCACGGGCCGAGTTTTTTCTACCATATGATCTTAGAATAGATCCTTCCCAGCCAAGCTTTCGGGGAAAACCCAGTTCTAGAACCTTCACTGCAGCCTCATGTAAGACCTTGAATGAGAATTCCCAGCAAGCCAGAAACTTTGCAACAATAAAACCATTTTTCTGAGCTGCCTATTTCATGGAAACTTTTACACAGCAGCAGATAATATACTACTGAAGGTAATAAAATATTTCATAGGTGAGAGGATCATTTATATAAACACGGCATTAATCATCATGCTAGGTAACATAAAAATTTAGTTACATATTTAGTGTTATTTTAATAAAATCTATGTACTTAAACCATTGTTTTCCGTTTTACACTTAGCACTTTCCCTTTTGTAGCTGAAGCTACTTATTTTAGTTTATTGTGCTTGTTAAGTTAAAAAACAAGATTTTGAAGCCGGGCGTTGGTGGCGCACGCCTTTAATCCCAGCACTCGGGAGGCAGAGGCAGGCGGATCTCTGTGAGTTCGAGGCCAGCCTGGTGTACAGAGTGAGTTCCAGGAAAGGCGCAAAGCTACACAGAGAAACGCTGTCTCGAAAAACCAAAAAAAAAAAAAGACAAGATTTTGTTTTTACTATGCTAGTAATCTCTCAGATTATCTTACTTCTTAATTTTTCCTTTATTTTAAGATCATTCTTATCAAGATTGTCTCTTTCTTTTGCACCTGCTTCATCAGTGTCAATCAGAGAACAAACAAAAATAATTCTTCCTGAGGCTGGTGACCCATATAGAAACAACTGGGTGGGTCATGTGACCTCAGTGGCTTTCCCTTCATTAGCTGCCCCAAATGTGTCTTAGAACAGTAGTTCTCAACCTGGGGTCACAATCCCTTTGGAGGTCAAACAACCCTTTCACAGGGGTCACATATCAGATTTCCTGCATATCAGATATTTACATTGTGATTTATAATAGTAGCAAAACTACAGTTATGAAGTAGCAACAGAAATAATTTTGTGGTTGGGGGGTCACCACAGGATGAGGAGCTGTATTGAAGGGTTGCAGCATTAGGAAGATTGGGAACCACTGGATTAGACAAACCTTTTGTCAACCACTAACCTATAGAAACATTTCATCTTTTTTGCTATAGTATTGATGAACTGTATTATCAAACATTTGTTTGTGGCCCATTAACTTGAAGAAAAACAGCTAAAATTCCTTAATATTTTGTATCTCATAGCTCAATAGAGCAGTCTATTGAATGTATAACTAATGAACATATATTCAACATCACCAAATTTTAATTTAAAACATTGGTTTCTAAACTTAGCCTCAACTGAACTATATTTGATTATTGGATCCTTCCTAATATACAGTTTTTAAAGCACAGCTGGTCTCATTCAGTCTTACCTAGATTTCAATAATTAGTACTTGAATAAACAAACACATCAAGAAATCATTAGAACTAGAACTATAAACATTTAAAACTATAAAAACCACTAACATAAATTTCCTGTGCTTTTACAGCCCTTTTTCAGTTGAATCACTTCTTCCTATGTACTCTTTAATACTGTCCCAGAAATACACAAATACATTATTCTAGTTAAATCAGCCCTTAGCCAGCAGAGGCAATACACCTTTAATCCCAGCACTCTGGAGGTTGAGGCAGGAGGATCTCTGAGTAGGCCAGCCTAGTCTACAGAGCGAGTTCCAGGAGAGCTAGGGCTACACAGAGACTTCTGTCTAGAAAAAATAAATAAATAAATAAAAAATAAAACAAAACAAGCCCTCTACCCAGTGGGTGTTAACCTTCTCATCCTTCCACTTCCTCACAAATATCACCTGTCCTTTAGAGAGATAGACCAAGGTTTTTGAGTAACACATTCTTTTTTTTTTTTTCCTTTGGTTTTTCGAGACAGAGTTTCTCTGTGTAGGCTTTGCACCTTTCCTGGAACTTGCTCTGTAGACCAGGCTGGCCTCGAACTCACAGAGATCCACCTACCTCTGCCTCCCGAGTGCTGGGATTAAAGTTGTGCTGCACCACCACCACCACCACCACCACCACCACCACCACCACCACCACCACCCATCCCACCCCCAGGCAAGTGACACATTCTTTTATTTAGAAGGGCTTTGTGGAAAGTAAGAGCTCCCCAAGGTGAGTAGCTGGCAAGTTCACAGGAGTCTATGAAAGAAGGTACCATCACCTCCCAGCCAAACTCTTCCTTGTCCCAAATACTCTTATCTCTCAGCCCCATCCTTGGTGTCCTTAGAATGCTTGAGTTCGCTGATCTGATTTGAGTCCTTCGAGCTGTTCTCAAAGTTCAGGGGCTTTGTGCAAAAGGAGGAAGATCTCACTGCACTGGAATTACCTCTTCCATCCAATCAACCCCACTAACCAGTCAGCTACCTGAAGACAAGCGCCATGCTTTATCTCCCGGTCTCCATCCTCTGCACACGGCACAGGGCTTTTCACTAGAACAAATCAGTGCATCTTTAGAGGGATCAGGGAGCTAATACTATGCTCAAGTTAAGGCTAGGAACTTTTACTTCTCTGAATAAATGACTTGAAGCAAATTACTTAAACACCCAGAGGCATAAGCTGATACTCTATACAATGAAATTGATACGATACCTGCTTCATACAAGGGCTTAGATTTCCTGCACCAAAATATGCAACACTAAATTACCACATTACTCACTCACAAACTACTACCTATAAGAATAATAGGTAGCAGTTAATAGCTCTCATGATTGTAATTCATCTATCCACTTTTTTAAAAAGATGATTTTATTTTTAATTGACACAGAGAGAATCTATTTATGGATATGAGTATGTGTGCTAGTACCCATGGGGGCCAAAAGAAGGCTTTGAATCCTCTAAAGCTGGGGTCATGGGCTTTTATAGAGCAGTTGTGTACTGCTCCCTATGGGTGCTGGGAACTGAACTCAGGTCCTCTGCAAAAGTAGGATGTGTTCTTAATTGCTGAATCATCTCTCCAGCCATCTGTGTACATCTATACCTTGCCAATGATTCCTACTCTTTTGAGTAACAACTCAAGGCAAAGAGCCAGTTTTCACTACCTCTGCCATGTGCCCAGGACTCCACATCCCAGTCACGTGATTACGTTCATATTTTGGGTCTGTCCTGTGGACCAAGGATGGTCAGAACACAAGGCAGTGGATGCCATCCCCAACGTTACCATATGGAACAGCACTTGCCAATCATATCACCTCTCCATCAGGAACATGCCGTCTCACTTGCTATTGTACACAACTCGTACAGTTTGGATACGAGATCCAAATCAATAAATTGCCAAAGCATATAGTCAGCAATTTATAAAGATAAGGAAAGATACATTATTAATAGTCTTTAAATTTAAAAACAAACTTTTTCTAACAACTTATTTTTAGAATAAGATATGTGTCTAGATATGTAAACAGTCATATGACATGTAACAAGTGAGTTCTTATAAATAACCAAATAAACATATATATTTATATATAGTACATATATAAAATGATGTTATGCTCTTGAGAAATGCTGCAAGGTAATTTTAAGGGTCCTGTAGTCTATTTTCCTCTATCTTATGAGGAAGGGTATGATTCAAGGGAGAGGTAGCATTCCCATGTACACTGCAGACCTGATTCCTAGAATAAGTCAGAGGTCCTGTTTACCTGGCAGGAAGCAACGTTAATATTTGGTCCTGGCTCCACCACTAATGTGGGAAGTTACTAATTCTCCCCTATTGTGGGTGTCTTCATTTATATTAAGCCAGTGTTTTCCAAATATTGACCAGTGATAGAGTTTTTAATCAGTCTTCAATAAAATGAGAAAAAAAGATGGACTAGTTTGTCTAGTTAAACACATTTATTTTTTAAACTTATGAAAATGCCTTGCTTTTCTGAACAGAAAGATTTTTCCCCCTGCTTGAGCATCCTCACAAAGCAAAAGTGAAGTATGACCCCTATTAATATAACCCTGCTAGTCAAACCTGCATGCATTTTTACTGGCCTTTAAACACAAAAATCCGGGATGACTGTGTTCAGTGGTCATTAATGTCTAGCTCTTAAATTCCATGCTCTTCTTAAGTACAGATGGTCTTAAACTCTAAGGCAGTAAGAAATAACCTATCCCAGCACCTTTTCAAAGGGATCTGTCACAGACAGCCTCTGGAAAGATATCATAGCTGTTTGACTAGAAAGGGAACTATCATTCAAATGGGTTTGGTAAACAATGGGTTAAAAGGTTAGACATTTTTTTTTTCTTGAGAAATGTTTAGATCATCCAGGATGGTAACAACAATTGTGGGGACCACCCCCCGACACACACAAGAAAAAACAAGCATGAAAAGCTCCCAAAGTTATTGAAGGAAAACATCTGCCCACCCCCCAACTATTGTAGGACATCCCGGAACACATTTTAACAAAGGTGACCAACTTAAAGAAATGGCCTTAAAACCTTTTAAGAAAATTAAAACAAAGGGATTTATCATTTTATTTTATAATCATTATAATTAGATGTTTCATTGACAGTAACCAAAACTACAGATTGTTAAAACATTACCAAAGAAACCTGGATGCAAACACACTGATGGGCAATACACTTGACAAAAGTTTTGTCCCAGCTATTGACAAATATGTATGCTTTATCATTACAAGCAAAGGTGACTTGTACCAAGAAGTCTCTATCGAGTGCTGTGACCGGAAAACTAAGGCACTTGGAAGTAACATAACTATGTAGTGACCAAACTTGTTTATCACCCCTACACAGTAAATATGGAGTAAAACCAAAACACCTGTAAGGATTGAAACTAAAAAACAATAACAAAAAACAAAACAAAACAAAACCCACAGGCTCCTCTCAAATGGCAATGCTGTTAAAAGTTACAGCAATGAAAACAATTAATTATGGATTAAGTCACACTTTATTATGATCAAGGAACCAAACTCATGGTAGAAGAAAAATCGAGCGGTGCTTGATTTCTTTTTCTTTGCATAATAATTTGCTCAAAACAGAGGTTTTCTTCGCCATTTATTGCCGCTCTCCTCCTCATGTGAGACTCTCACTAGCCAAATGCTTCCGCCTTCGCATTCGGGATTCAAGTTTCACTTTACCAACCAAAAGAAAGGACACTTTGCATTTCAGACAAGGTGAGCCTAGGCTGAGGATCCAGGGAGAGGATACAGACATGGCCTTTCGGCACTCTGACCCCCAGCTTTTCTTTTGGACTCGACTTTGATTGAGTCTGTGCCCGTGTGTCACCTCTAATTCTACCCACCATAACTGTACGGTAAATTCCAGCCTGTGTTTCATAATCCTGCTGACTACAGCAGTCTGCAGCCGTAAAAAGCCTCCACAGACCTGAAGTGTCTCAGCAAAGAAGCAAAAGTGTACTCAACGTTTATGTTCACAGACAGGACAAGGCGAGAGCCTCCTGATTTACTGTTAACTGGTTTCAAAGATTGCTTCTAGGGTCTAAATTTAGAAAAATTACTTCTCTTTTGATGACTTTTGTAAACAAAATACCAACACTAAAATAAGAAGTTTAGGCAGGAGAAGGGGGAGTGTCCTGTCCAGCAAATCAAACCTTCTTCCAAAGGCCACTGGAGAGCCCTGACTCCTGCTAGCTCAGGATTTTACTTGAGTCTGACCTGGCTACACGCCCTCAGCCCCTACACCATAGGTATGCTTGAGACTTACCCAAAAGAGTCCATCTTTCAGAACATCTTTTTCCCAAAGCTTTAGCTAACCAGCCATTGTCTCTGCGGACGGGGCTGAAAGCACTAAATAACTCTAACAAATTACAACAGTCGTTTTTATAAGCCAATTTGATAGATAAACACTGTAGTTTGAACTCCAGCTCGTGTGACCATGCTCCATTAGAGTCAGGAGGAGCTGCCAACAAAGTTAATAACAGGGGTCCGAGAGAAAACAGCATTGAAATCACCCCTTTACACACATGGCCTTCAGCTTTCCGCAGAATAATTCAATTCCCCCGTATTGTAAAGCAGATCCTATTTCATATCAACAGTTAAAAACAAGCAACTCTTAATCGTACTTTCAAAAGACAAAAGATGCGAGCTACTTGCCTTTTGGCAATTTCTGTGCATTTCCCAGGGCAAGGGCAATACTTCCACAGAGAAGCAGACACCCCAGGCTGGAGAGCATGTTGCATTTGCCTGCTCACACGGGGAGTGATGCTCCTGGGTGCTTTGCAAGCCTGGAACTGCATTTAAGTGGACCGTCCTCCACTGACAGAGCGGGCTGCAAGGAGCTCCGCTGTGGGCTTACTCACAGGGGGTGGAGACAGAATGACATCACACCCTTTCCCACACACTCAAAAAAAAAAAAAAAGTAGGCACAACAGCAAAAACATATCATCACATTTCTCTCTGCAGCACTGTGACTGTCTGCCTCCGCTGTTTCCTCTGATACAAGAATTGAAATGATGACCAATTATGACCACTCTGTTCAGGAAAGAACTTCTACCCAGGCCACTTTGAAACATTTGATGAACTAGTTTAAAGAATAAAAAGGCATGCTTAAACCCATCAAAACATTAAAATATAAAATGGAATTTTATTAAGAAGGGAACTCTTTTTAATTAGCCAGGAAACCAATCCAATTCTTCCCTTCTAAATGGGAGTAAATTCATGAAAATATACTTTGAACTATTCTGCAGGTCTAACATTATGAGAAGCTTCAAAAGAGAGTCCTAAGCTATACAGTTGTACACTGTGTACACAAGTATACACACATAGAAATACACACACGTTGTGTGCATATAGGTATACGCACATATTCCATAGGTGTGGGTGTGGAGACAGAGAGGTAGTACATTACCTTATCCCCACACTGAGCTAGCCTCCACAACAACCTCTGGCATGGCAGCAATGCAGGAGCTGTGGTGTTATCAATCTCCATATTCGCAGTAAGAAAAGCTGAGGTATGGAAAGAAAAGGTATTCCAACCAAACAGAGTCTCCTGAATAGTAATCCATACGGGCTTTGGAAGATTCCCCCTTGATTGCTTTGAACACATTTCTTTGCTCTGTTGTCAACACTGTCTATATTCCAGGGCTTGCTCCATGACAGACCTTGATCTAATCAATTTACACATTGCTAAGGCTTCAGACCCCTCTATGATGAAGGCATTGAGACCACTTTCATTATTGATAGAAAACTGAACAGAAGGAGGTGAAGGAAAAGACTCAGTGTCACGGCACAAGTCAGTAATGCTGGCATTTAAGTAGACCATGTGGCCAGAGCCTTCTAGTCTACCTTCTTAAGCTTTAAATTCTAAAATAAAGATGAGGCCTGGGGACATGGCTCCGTCAGTAGTGTCTGCTACTCAAGTTCAGATCCTACCACCCACAGCAAAAGCCAAACACCACAGCACACACCTGCAATCCCAGCAACGGGGAGACAGACAGGAGGAGCCCTGGAGCTTACTGTGCAGCCAGCCTCACTGAATGGGTGAGTTCTAGAGTCAGTGAAATCTTGTCTCAAAAAATAAGGGTGAGAGTAACCGGAGAGATACCCAATGTCAGCCTCTGGCCCCCAGAGGCACTTGGAGACACAGGTGCACAAACCATGCACGAGTGCACACACACACGAACACAGAGACGGGCACACAGTACCAGTTTTATCAATTCGCTAGTGGCATCTTTGTATGTACCGTAGTGTCTGGCACACAGAAAGCATATACAATAGCGGTTGCCAAACACAGTCATAAATGACAGCAGCCAAGTCCTTAATGAAGAAGAGTCATAATGGCTGCGTTTATCTGGAAAGTCCTTGGGTGTGTCCTATTCTGCTACACCACAGTCACAACCTGGGACGGCCGGGTACCCTCAATGCTTTGAGTGTGTACATGTCCATTCCAATTATGTGAAAATAGCTTATCTCAGGAGTTGCTATAACTAAAGCAAAATCAGCCCGAGGGATGTAGGATGGCATCAGTCAAAGGAAGTGCGATGGGGTGGCTTTCCAAGAGAAAGAAGGAAGCCTAAAGAGACAGTGGCATCTTCCAAATACAGTGAGAGGAGGCACAGGTTGAGGTCATTTGTGGCTGACAGCCTGAGCCCTCACCATAGGAATGTTCTGGCACCGGCTTCGGAAGGGGCTGGGGTATTTAACATGTTTCTCGGCTCTGATTTTCTGTTTGAACAGGCAGCTACCTCAAACGTGAAATTCACGCTCACCCAGCGGTCCCTGCGGTCTATAGCCCATAACCGCCAGGCTACGCCAGTGAGGCCAGCGTCAAAGGAAAGGAGAGATTCCTAAGGAAACAAACCTAGCAGAAATATTGTAAAGGCAACTCGTTCTTCCAAATAGTGTGTGTGACGCTGACGCAGGACTTAGGTAATGGAATTCAGGGATCAGACTCAGCTTGGCCAGCAGACGAAGCCCAGTCCACATTAGAAGTCATTGTTTGCCGTTTGGAACCAAAGGGAGGCCGGCCTCTAAGATTTTGTCAGGAAAAGATGGTTGCACCGCCATAGCCAGTAGGACAAACAAGCATTCAACAGACACATGGACAGTGTGAGAGCTCAGGCCAGGGACAGGGCGTGGCTTGAAGAAATGGACCTCACACACAGGACGTTTCAGCTCCCAGTGACTAGAAAATATTCTGTCTTCCGAGTCCCAACACAAACAGGATGAACACATCCTTCCTCACATGAATAAGCCTTAGGGCTTTGGTCACATAATCATAGGAAGGTTTTAGGCTATTCACAAGGAAAAATTGAACCTGACCTTGGGCACAGTGGAGATGACTTTGGGATTATTTGTGCGACTCCAATAGGTTTCTCCATCTCCACTATTTGGATGACTTTTTAAGGCCTGTGTCTTTCTTGAAAATGTAGAAATGCCAAACTCCAAGCCCTTGTGGGATGATAGACTACTGAATTCATTGTCACTAATATCTGTGAAAAATTACGAATCTTTAGGAAAAGAAAAAAGAATCTTTAGGAAGATCTATTTGAAAAGCATACAAATATCCTGATTACGGTCATTTTTTATGAAAATCTAGATCACCTGTTTCTTGATTACCACTGTCCTTGCTGTCCAGAAGAATGCAATAGGGACATGGGAAGCACGTATCAAAGGAAATATAACTCACAGATTCACGAGAATTCTCTAAGAGTTAGTCCTAGATTGCTGCAGAGAACACTTTAATACAACCTGGAATGCAGCTGCTAAGCCAGTTCTCTGAGGACCCTCCTGTTTCTACAGCTCTTATGGCTCATTCCCGATGTTTTAGGCTGTATCCTCAAAGGAGGGCACTGCAACAGCCTGGGAATATGGAACTATGTTATCATAAATGTAACATCCATCTACAGCAAACAGAATACATGGTCATCTCCCAATTTGTTCCTGTTCTGTAATATTACCCACGCCATATTCAGCGATCACCTATATTTATTTGTGTTGCTCTGTAGAGAGTAGAAATCCAAGCTCTGATGAAAACACTATTCAAGCTACTGTTGTTGCTATGAGTAACACACTGGCCTTTGCCTTTGACCCAGGAATCCTGTACCTCACACCAGCATCCGTGAGCAAACGTGTACTTTCTTGTGCTTATGGTAAAAATCTTAGACTTCTGCAGATCTGACAATAATTGGACCACCTTCAAACATTTTATTAGATCTTGCTTTAGCAGAGTACTTCATTATAATGACTACACTGAAGTCCACTGTAAGAATTAGCTGTGGCCCTCAGTGTGCACTGTGTTGCTAGATGTTGCTTATTAAACCATATATAGTCTCTTTATTGTAACACTACAGAAAGTGTGTGACTGCTTTTCTCTCTAAAGCTGTTTTGACTGGTTATTTTAGCAACTGTGTTTCTCTCTACAACACTGTAACCATGTTTCCCTTTCTGTTCAGATTCCTAGAAAACCAGTGCCAAGTTTATCCCCACCCACACTGTGTGTATAGGTCTACGATGTGCATTTTTAAAACATCATTCCTGCCTCTATTTTTCACCCACACACTCATTTCTTTTTTTTTTCTTTTTTTTTTTT
>CABHPR010108440.1:0-21304 GCA_902168415.1 Peromyscus melanophrys | reverse complement strand
TTGGTGTATCCAATCAGCACTCACAAATACACGAAGGTTTCTCATCATCTTCCACCTTACCCCTCCCTCAACCAATAAAAAGATGGGGAAAGCATGTTGAATTTTATGGAGCGAGTATCATGACAAATGTATGAAGCTGGCCTTCCCTGCTTCCTTCCATCTGTCTACGGCCTCAACAGCTGACTGAGAAAGCCTTTCATCTTTACCCATCTCACTTTCCCATGGGAAATAGCCAACGAAGCCCAAATGTACTTACCCAGCTTTTCCTAGGCCCATGCAGCTTACCACATCTGATGTTTAAAAAAAAAAATAGTCAGTAAAAATGGCCCCTATGAGTCACAAAGGACAACCAACATTCCTGAAAGAAATGAACCTCGCTAGCAGAAACACACCAGTGCTTGCTTTGAAAATGCCATAGGTCCCTGTAGACCTGAATGGAATTGAGACCTGAATTCTCCACATCTCTAGGATACTTTCTATTTGCTGTTCGGTTTCCATATATATAACCTGCTCCACCTCCGTTTTTTTTTAATATTGTAATAAACTAGCATCAACATCAGAAATACTTCTAAATTTTGGTGTGTCCCTTAGCATGCTCCTTTAAATTATTGTAATAAGACTGGGAGCATATATAGTTTTATATATAAAAATAGTTCTATATAACTATCATTTTCTTTGGCTTTCAACTTTGGAGCTATGGACAGTATATTAGTTCAAAACTACTACTTCTACTGCTACTACTACTACTATACACACACACACACCATACACACACACACACACACATACACACACACACACACACACAGAAATAGAGATATGACAACTAAGCATGATAGAATTCAGATGAGATATCCCAGATCCTAAAGAAAACAGTACCTTAAAACTGAAAAGCCCAGATAAATCTGAGTTTTAGAGATTAATAATATATCAGTGTTCATTCATTAGAGTAACTGAAAAACACAACACAAGACATGAATAGCTGAGGAAATCTGGGGTGGGGTAAGCAGAAACTCCCTACACTCTGTGTTGTCTTTGTAAGCTTATTAAAATGATGACAGAAAAGGCAGAAGCTAGCTGGGTGTAGAAGCATAGGGGGGACTTCTGAGTTTGAGGCCAGCATGGCCTACATAACAAGTTCCAGCCTCCTCAAAATAAAGCAAAAGTAAAAGCCCCGGTGACGATTCAGCCCCATTCCACTCTCAGGGAAGGCATACAAAGCAGCCATAGATGAAGAGGGGGGGTATTGGAGGTGCACACAAGGATTGCCTGACTAATGAGAAGCAGGGTGATTACAGTCCACATCTCAATGTTCTCTAACTGGGTCCCCAGGGAGGCAATAAAGACCTGTGAAATTTACACCCAAACCTGAACAGAGTCCAAATCACCAGTTGCCAATGAACCTACCCAACACTGGACAAGAAATCCAAACCAGAACATTTTCCTGTTTTTAGAGAGGTGTGGGTTTTCCTTTTCTTCTCCCTGACCCCTCTCATCCTTGAGAACAGCTATGAGGGGGAATGAAACGTTGGAATCAGATGGAAGGAATAAGGCTTGAGATAAATGGCAGGGAACCAAACACAAGGCTGGAACTGAAGCAAATCCTGGCTGTGATGGAATTCGGGCCTTTCCAATGTGCATCTGAATGGAGAAAACTTCATAGCCAAATGCATGGATATGAAACTACATACAATGAATGAACATAGGCTCATTAATTTTCCCAAACTCCACAGGTCAGCGGATGCTCAAACTGATGCCATGAACACTCTCTCCTTTTTAACAAGCTACCTCCCTGAGGTCCAAGGCACTCCTTTGGTTTTATGAAAAGCTTGCTTCTATGTTCTGGATTTAGGGGAAGAGAGCTGGATTCTTGAGGTCACTTTTGCCTGACTCAAGGACACACCCCACATGCTTTTTCTGGAATAGAAATTTTAATATAAAAAATCATATTTGAAAACTTAACACAGAATCAGTTAAAACCAGAACTGTTCTGTATAATGATGAAGAAAGGAGCCAGAATCCCTGATTTTATTAACCGTATTAATGTGTATCCTGAATTTAAGTACATAAAATTTTCATCATTTATGAGAACACATTTTAAAATTGACCTAACGTTTAACCATTGATTAGCCAAGAACATACATTTTCATGATAAATTGTGTTACTATGGTAATTTATCCTTACATTTGTATAACTGGTAGACGTGCTTCCTTGTTCCAGGAAACCCTGGGAATTAAAGTGTTCCAAAACAATAATGAAGCTGAAAAGAGAAAACGCCATGATGTGAAAACTAGGCAGGGCAAAAAACTATCAGGTCCTCATCCATCCCATAATCTCCCCGAGAACCCAGAAGCGCCAAGTGTTTCAGCTGCCCTTGCTGTTAGGTCTATGGACTGTGTGTAGAAATGTTAGGTATTTCTCCTGAGCCTGGACTCTAAATTGTTTCAAACACTACTTCTCCCTCTCCTACTCCCTCTCCTTTATCTGGACAGTGGAAGGTATGAACAACTGTCAGGAGACGGAGAGGAACTAGATGACTGGGTTTCTCCTGGAGTGAAAATGGTCCAAGGAAGCCACTCTGCCAGCCTCCCACTACGACACGAACAAGAGAGAAAAACGACTTGCGTTAGATTACTGTGACTTGAAAGTTTACTTGTTACACGGCAAAACTTAAGAGATTCTGACTGAGCAGAAACGCAGGCTTCCAATGTCTTTAATTTTATTTGAGCACTTTAAAATTTGGCCTGAAAGGTCCAGTTTTAGCCCAAGTCTTTCCAGTGCTATAGATTCCTTCTGATATTTATTACTAGATGAAAGTTTTCTTTCATGAAGAATTGATAGTTCATTAAAACACTAAAGAACGATGCAGCCTATCGCCTGGCGACAAGAGTAATGTTTAATTACAGTATTTGGTTCCCCCTACCACTGCTGCTAATCCTGTCACGTGGGTTGCATCATCTATGCGTTTTCTAACAATTTGATTTTCAATTTTTTAAACCACTTGAACCATTTTGAGAAAAAGTAAGGTGTAAACAAATATTTCAAGAGCAATAACACTAAACTAATGGAGTGAGACTTAGGCCGAGAACTGTCCTTAAAGAAACATCTCATTCACATGCTGTTAAAAGCTGTCCATCAATGCGTCTCTTTACGTGGACATCCTATCACTCTCAGTGAACTTGTGTGATGCAACATGGTGACCCATAGGAGTGTCTGCTTATGAGAAATGAAGGCTCAGAGTTCAGAGGCGTATGCACACAGCTTGCTGCAGCCTAAATGCTTGTGGACCTCCTAAATCCATAAAACCCAGTTCTCTGTGTGTTAGCAGGAAGAGGTAGAGCTTCTAGGAGCTGGCCGTCGTGTGGCTTAGTATCCTCATAAAAGAAGCCTCAGAAAGTTTTGTTCCTGTTCCTGTTCCTCTTTTCTGCCCTGTGAGGATGGAGTAAGACGATACCGTCTATGGATGCATAGGTCCTCACAGATACTGAACCTGCAGACATTTGATCTTGCATCTCTCAGCTTCCATAAATGTGAAAAAACAAACCTCCGTTGTTTATAAACTGCCCGGTCTTCAGTCGTATAATAGCTGCCTCTACAGATAAAGACGTGTGTGACTTCAAATAGCTGTACCATATTAAGCGTACAGAATGTTTTTGCTATACCTACTTTCAGCAGTGGTTACCAGGTATCCAAGCCCCCAAAGGATGTTTCTAAGCTTTTGAAATGGAATGGAGCCAAGAACAGTCAAAGCCACTCTGAGGATACAGGTGGTGGGGGCTGAAGGAGGGAGACATCCCCTCCCTCACTCCAGGTCTGCTATGAAGAGAGGCCTCCAGCCATAATGGTAGCACACTGGTCCTTCTGGAACATCTGGGTCCACAAACTAGTCTTCTAGCCTCAAACAGATTTCTGGATTCCCACCCCCAATAAAAACATAAGATCAGAAGCAAGCTCCTTGTGGTTGGATGATGCAAACTGTTGAAAACTCTTATTCAGAAGAAGGGAATCTGGTAATAAAACAAGTTTATGAAATAATGAGGTAGCCTCTAGAGTCAATTCAATTTGAATAAAGAGCTATGGCATGATATTTAAGATGTGGCTCATGCACCAATTGTAAATGTAAAGATGTCCCTTTATTTCAAAGGGAGACATTTATAAAGTTCATTAACATGAATTTCCATGAGATGAATTAGATACAGTTAACTTTTAATTTTTAATGTAAGTGCAAATTACAGTATGTTCTTTTATAGATGGAGAAAATGAGTAATACATATTTCATAGCCACAAGAAGGTAAGGTTTTAAAGCAGGGTAGAATCAGATTGTAATGAACAAAATTTGGGAGAATTGTTAAGGAAATTTAAAAAAAAAAAAAAAGCAATGGTGGTTTCTAGGTCCTGAGAATGTTCACTGTTGACATCACCTGCCCAAAACATTTTGCCTGAATTGTCACCAATTCCTAAGCCTCTGAGTGGCGTTGGTTTGGACAGAATCAACAGATCTTTTCCCAACAGCAAGAAGACGTCTACAATGATAAGGAAGTGGCACCAACATCATGCCCTTGCTCGTAAGCTGTCGTGTTTGGACAGACAACCAGAGGTTGTGTTGATCACAGTTAGGCTTCCCTTTGCCTTCTACTGAAGCAGACACTTATTCTAGAATGGAGTGTCCTCCTCACTGGCTGGCGGGGGAACGATGTGTCATAGACTGATTTCATAGTCTCCTTTTCAGTCTTCCGCAGACCCAGTTCTGTGCTGGATACCTCTTCCACCCACGTTTTTATTTATTTTTTTTTTAGTACAGTCAATGGCAGAGATAAGAATTGGCCTAGAAAAAGGAAGACCAAAGAATATGGCTAGTAGGAAGAACAGGATAGCTTGTGAAGACACTCAGAGGAAATGTTTAAAAATAATAGAACAGGGGAGAGGGAACAGAGAGAGAGAGATAGAGTCAATGTCCCGATGTCTGGTAGATGGAGGAGTTGGGGCTTCATGTTTGAGTGGTTGTGTGAGCTTCCTTTCCAACAGAGGCATCTAGAGCTCTGAGCACTGGGAAGTGGTGGGATAGCACAGTGCAGCACCCAGGGCAAGATTTCTTCATCAACTGCAGCCCTCTGTGAAGACGGAATGCTTGAGGAGAGTCACGGTGATTTCCTTTCCAGGATTTCTAGACCAGGTTTCCTGTATTATCTTAAATGAAGAGCGAGAGGGGCCAAGAAAGGCTTAGTTTGGATTTCTCAACCAGCTGGTGAGGGGAAGGCTGAGTCAGATATGATTCAGAAAAAGGAAAGATGGGATGTTTCCTTTATGTCCAAAATTACAGAGGAAATGCAATCAAATTGCATGCATAGGGACATTTCTTTTTTTAATCAGGAAAACTTCCTAGAAACTTCCTCGGATTCCTACAGGTTCCTATACCATGGAAACAGTTGAAAGCCTAAGCTCTAGGAGATACAGGGTGTTTTTAGGGCAGATTTCCTGAGATAAGGATTTGAGGGCAAGTGATTCTTAAGAAAGTACTTCTAAAGGAGACTGGCACATGAGTGGGTGAGGCCACCAGAAGGGATGGGGTGGGGAGGGGTGCCAAGCAAGGGTTGGATTTATGTCACATCTCACAGAAGGCAGCCTCTGCCTGATCCCGCAGGTCACTCTACAGTATAACTCACACCACTAAGCTGTGCCCCAGGAAGCTAGGCAAGCTGGTCTCACTTCAGACCCTTTATCAAGGGCCGTGGGCGGGGCTCGGAGACTAAATTCTTGTGGACTTTGGGCTGAAGAGCTCTCTGAATAAGGCTTCTAAATCCTAAAAAAAACCAATTTTCCCAAGATCTGCAGGCACTGAATTGGAAATAAATACATAACACAGAGCACAGAGCTCCAGGGTGGTGTCTAAGCAGAAGCCCCAGTGTGATCCTTTACCCTACCCCCAGAAGGGTGTCTTTTAAAATGTATCTTGCAAAGAGAAGAACAAGGAGTTGACCATGATAACGTCAAGGAAAACATCTAGCAGAGAGCTGTCCCTAGAGCAGGGAGACCATTGCTGTGTTGTCGGTATAGACTCAGAACAAGCGTATCTGTAAGGCCAGCCCATCTGCTCAGTCGCCCTGTTCTAAAACCCGGTGGGTCTTTCTCCTCACTCCTAGCTCCTCAAAGGTCACTTCTTCTTCAAGTCACAAGCTCTGGCCATTGTGGTGGGCTTGTTACTTTTCGGTTCCTCCTCTTGTAAAGCCTCCTTCTCAGCGTCTCTCCTTTCCTGGGTCATCTCACCAGCAACCTGTTCTTCTATAAGGTTTTTCTTCTTATTTTGCTCCTAGACCAGCCCTGCTTTGCACAATGGGTCTCCTCTTGGTGACCAAACATAGCCATATAAGGTGCATTCCGATGCCAAAGAAGTGCTCTCTGAGAGTTGAAGTTGGTGGTGCTTCATGAATCGATTTTTAAAGGCTGGTTACCCAGATAATTAATATGTAATATGTAAAAACACAGACACACACACAGAGAAACTGAGGTCCACGGAGGGGACAAGGGCCTGAGGTCATTTAGCTAACTGGCCATACAACCAAGACAAGAACTCAAATACTCAGCTCCGTCCATGTTCTTTACTTCCTAGCACATGTTCTTTACTGCCTCCCAAGAATTCAAGCATTTTATATCAACAGTAATAAATATAAAATAGTTTCTCGGGGAAAGCAATTCAAGCTAAGTGCCAAATACATTCCTTAGATGCATGGAAACAAGTTAGTATTCATTCCAAAATAAAGCAAATGAGCCTACCAGAATAGTAACGGATGATGCTGCTGGGCTAGAAGGGACTGTTGAGGAGGACTATTAATTTGAAAAGTTTATGCCTCCAGTAGTTTTCTTCATTCAATTTTTTTTTGTTTTTTGTTTTTTTGTTTTGTTTTTCGAGATAGAGTTTCTCTGTGTAGCTTTGCACCTTTCCTAGATCTCACTTTGTAGACCAGGCTGGCCTCGAACTCACAAAGATCCACCTGGCTCTGCCTCCCAAGTGCTGGGATTAATTAGCATTCGATATTTTTTAAAAAATAACTTCACCAAAAAACATTTCTATATGGATCATCCAATTGAAGGGTGTTTCAATGAGATAAATTGATTCATTTTTCTTCCTTTCCAACAGAAAGGAATATTATCCTGTTCATGGCCCAAGAAGTTAACTGTATACAAGAAGTCATGGTACTGATGCAGGGGCAACCAGGTCCTCTGCTGCCGTGTCTAGAAGCTACATCTATCATGGCGTCTAGAAGCTGCATCTATCATGGCATCTAGAAGCTGCATCTATCATGGTCCTTTCCTTGCAAATTATATCCCACAATTCACTCACACAAGTTGCTTTTTTGTAATCCTCCTAGCAACCCTGTGTGTGACGTCAGTCATTACTTCATTTTCTGGTAAACTGACGCTTGGAGAAATTAAGGGAACATGCCTAAAAGCAACGCAGTAGCTCATGACACACGGTGCACACTTGTCTTAGTTAGGTTTCTATTGCTGTGAAGAGACACCATGACCATGGCAACTCTTATAAAGGAAAACATCTCATTGGGGTGGAGGCTTCCAATTTCAGAGGTTCAGTCCATGATCATCATGGCTGGGAGCATGGTGGCTGGGAGTATGGCAGCATGCAGGTAGTCGTGGTGCTGAAGGAGGAGCTGAGAACTCTACATCTTGATCCAAAGGCAACAGGAAGTGAACTGAGATACTGGGTGTGGCTTGAGCATATCTGAGACCTCAAAGCTCGCCTCCATGGTGACACACTTCCTCCAACAAGGCCACACCTACTCTAACAAAATGACACCCTCCAACAGTGCCATTCCCTATGAGCTTATGAGGGCCAATTACATTCACACTACCACAACACCCAAATCCAGCCTGCTGCTTGCAGACCGCATGCTCTCTCTTCATGTCGCTATCTGGTTCCTGTCATTAACGGAGCAGACAAGGTTTAAGGATATCCCAGCTTGGATGTTACAGGGGGGAAAAGTCAGGAAACTTGGCTAAAGTGTGAAGTACTGCAGGTGAGCTGTTACCTCTATAGAATATGGGATCTTGGCTGTCTAGGCTCTGAGTCTCAAATGCTTCCAGTGAATCAGTGATAATGCTGTGTCGTGTTCTATTTCAGAAGCCAAGGGACAGATCAGTAACCAAAACGGAAAAGTCCTCGCCCTCTGGAATTTACATTCTTGTGGGATGAGACAAACATGAAAAAATGATGAAATATAAAATCTGGCAAGTGGTAATACATGCTATGGAAAATTAAAGCAATAAGAAAGTCCCCCCCACCACCGTGTGTGTGTGTGTGTGTGTGTATGTGTGTGTGTGTGTGTGTGTGTGTGTGTGTGTGTAAGAGGATGACTTCTATGGTACATAAGATGCTCAGGAAAGGCCATCAGATAGAGTCACATCTGAGATGGGACCTGAAAGACACAAAGGAGCAATGCTTACAGATGTCTGAGGTGATGCTTTCTGAACAGAGAAAACTACAAATGTTAAGGCCTGAAGGTCTGATCTTGGTGGATCTTGGAAACAAACAAACAAAAACAGTCCATATCTGGGAGCTTATAGTCATACACTTGCCTTCATGGACAACACATTAAAAAGTATAAGAAAATAATGCATCTGTTTCTGTAACAATGAATGATATATGGTTCCATGGTTTGGATACTTTTGTCCCCAAAAGGTTCATGTGTTGGGATTTTTTTGCCCCAGGATAGTGAAACCTTTAAGGGCTACAGCCTAACAAGAGGTCCTTAAATCACCAAGGACACTTTCTGACAGCCTAACAAGAGGTCCTTAGGTCACCGAGGACACTTTCTTCCAGAGGAAGTGTTGGTCTCCTGGAATGAATTCTCTTAAGCTTGAACCTGATACCAAGTCTCTCACTGACTTTCTCTAAGGAGCTGTGATCCTTTTCTCTTTCACTGGCCATTGACCACGAGGCTCTTACTGAGCTGTGTCATGTGAATGCAGCTTCTAGAACTATGGACTAAACGAATCCACTTCTTTATGACGCTCTCCTATAACAGGGATTTTAGTATAGTCGTATAAGGTAGACTGATATGCAAGTTGAGGTTCCATGCTATAAAGAAGCATAAATCAAGGGCAGTGGGATTGCTGATGAAGTCAACGAGGCTTTGAGTCACACAAAGCCAGCATTCCATTCTCTGTTTCCAGATTTGTCCTTTTCGTTCAACTGTAAAATACACAGTGCTTTTATTTGCTTTGTTTTCTTTTGAGAGAAGGTCTCACTATATAGTCCGGGGTGGCCTTGAACTAGCTACGGTACTGTGGTCTCAGATCTATAGTCTTCTTGTCTCTTTTTCCCCCGTTCTATTCTTCAGTGCTCCAGGATTCACAGGCCTGGGCCACCATGCCTTGCTGCTGTTTTTGAGCTATATTGTATGTGGGCTGCTAATCTGAAAGAGATGGAGTCAGATACTCTATGTGAGATGCTAATCCGAAAGAGATGGAATCAGAAGACTCTGGTTACAGTGAAGTCTTACCTTTCCTTATCTCCGCTCTCTGAGATTCCTTCATACAACCCTATGAAATAGTTTCCCAATGGCTGATCTATCCAACCAGCTCACTCTATGGAAGAGGAACCTGGGACCATTGAAGAAGTGTTTAGTATTTACTATAACAAAGTTCCTCCAGTCTTCTGTGCCAGCCCCTGCAGCTCATGACTACTGGTTTTATTTTATTTTGGTTCCCAGCTCACGAATCTTTATCTTCTTGTGTAGACCTCAAGTCTGATTGAGCTGCAATTCCATAGCAGGCTGCCTTTCTCGGTCCACAATACCATTTTGAAACAGCTGCTTCTCCCTGCTGCTACCCAAGGCTGGATGCTGCTGCCTGAGGAGCATCGCTGTAGGGCTTGGCACCTCTCCACCAACAACTCTGTCTGTGCACTCAGCATTTGAGAGGAAGCAGAAGACACCAGAATGTATATACATAGCATATATACCTATACAATTTAAATTAAATTTTTGAGCCCATAGCCTTGAAGATGAGATTCCATTGGGAGTTAAATAGATCATTGACTGCACAGAGACTGACAACAAAACTGTCCTGCACTAACATATTGAAAAGGCCAACACATTGGGTTTTTTTTTCCTGTCTTAAAAATTTTTCATACCATATATTTTGATCCTGTTTCCCCTCCCCTAACTCCTCCCATATCCTCTCTACCTCTCTAACTACACAACTTTACGTTCTCTCTCTCTCTCTCTCTCTCTCTCTCTCTCTCTCTCTCTCTCTCTCTCTCTCTCTCTCTCGTTCTCCCCCTTCAAAAAACCCCACAAAAACACAAAATGAAAATCAGAACAAACAAACATAAAAACCCACTAAGATGGATGGTGCCAAACAAACCAACAAAACAACAACAACAACAACAACAAACACCCCCAAAATACATGGGGTTCATTTTGTAGTGGCCATCTAATCTTGGGCCTGGGGCTTGCCCTGAACTGTGATTGACATACCCAGTGACACTCCATTGGAGAAAGCTGATTTTTCCCTTTGCCAGCAGGTATCGATTCCAAGTGGCTTCTTTCTTAGGGGTAGGACCACACATCCACTTCCACCTCTCAGTGCTTGGACCCTGTTCGGCTTGAATCTGCGCAAGCAGAAGACCTCTTAGGGTTTTTGCCAGGGTTTCTGTGAACTCATGTATCTATCTGGAAGACAGTTTTCTCAGTCATCCATCACCTCTGGCTCTGACAATCTTTCTGCCTCTTCTTCCACACAGATCCCCAAGTCTTGAGAAGAGGGGGATATGATGAAGACATGCCATTTAGGACTAGGTGCTCCAAAGTCTTTCACTCTATGCACATTGTCTAGTTGTGGTCTTTACGTTAGTATCCATGCACTGCAAGAAGATGCTTCTCTGATGAAGACTGAGTGAGACACTGAACTATGGGTATGACAGTACGCCATTAGGGGTCATTTTATTGCTATGTTCCTCTAACAGAATAGTAGGAGGAGGTTTTCCCCTAGGCCCACAACCGATCTAGTATCAGGTTCTTGGTCACTTTGGAAGTGTCAGGTATGGGTTCCATCTCATGGAGTTGTGACTTAAATCAAATCAAAAAGTGATTTGTTATTCCCATAACATCTGTGCCACTATCATTATATTATATTATATTATATTATATTATATTATATTATATTATATTATGTTATATTATATTATATATTATACCAGTATATCTTGCAGACAGATCATTGTTGCAAGTCATAGGATTTTTAGCTGGGAAATATTGATAATTAAGTTCCTCCTCCAGTAGAATGCAGAGTGTCTTCCAGTACCATGAATACTAGTCAGTAAGGGTGAAGCTTCTAGCTGGGCATCAGCTCAACTGCTATGTGTCCAATGATGTAAGTAAATGTTGTGTTCAATCATAAAGCGGCTCTCATCTTATTACGTTAGAAAGATGGGATTACACATCTTTGCCACTGGCTCTGAACTACTTTTGTGAATAAGAACTGTATCTTAGAAATGCATCCTCTCCACGATGTGAGATGCCTCAGCTGCCATTCACACAGAACTGGCGCCGGACACACTGGCTGATGGACGTTGTAAGTCAGTCCTGCCTGGGGCTGTGAGAAACAAGGGTCCTTCCCGCCCATAGACTTTGAGAAGTTGCCAACTAGTGATAAGTCCCCATTAATGATTTGCTCAGCCAAGTCAACAATGTGTTGAAAAATAAAATGGCGATGTGACCATCCTGTTACTCATCGTTAAGAGTTTGTGATGGATGGCCCTGGTCTCACCTTTGCTCTCTGTCAGCCTCAAGGCTTCTTGAACATTTTTCTGTTTGTTCATCCATGCTGGATCTATTCTGAGGCAGACATGTTGCTATGGCCACCACAGCCAGCATTGACACATTCTCCCTCAGGCTGGCCACAGTCCCTGGTAACTATCAGCTTTTCAGATAGACGCAGCAAGAACGCCAAGCAAAATCTGTGGGAAAAAAATATGAAATTAGATCCCAGCATTGGATCGAATTGTTCCCTCATCGTGTAAAGATGATCTCATATTTTCTAAGCAGCATCATGTGGTGACTCTCACAGGATCCTGAGACGGGGAGGGCTTAGCCAGGACAGAATTGACTCTTCTGACAGACCCAGGAGTCTGGGTGATGGTGCCTCTGGTGAACTAAAGAAAGACAACTAAAATTCCAGTTTCCAGATTCGCAGCGCATATGAAGGCGACAGAGAAGAGTCAATCCCCTCAACAACTAGGACCTAACTGAAGCCACTTCATTTGCAGGACTTTGTAAAAAAGTAGATTATTCCAGATCCATTTTCTGAAGCCAAGAACGAAACTTCAGTAACAGAAAATGTCAGCTCTCATGTGTCTCCTAATCTCTGCCTGGTCATCTAAGGCTTTCCAAGTTTTGTGTTGGAATAACAGTTCCCACCCCCATCTCCTCTACTCCCCTCAGCCAAGAGGCCACCCTTCTAATCAATTTTGCCCTAACTTTAAACACTCAAAGTGCTTATTCTTGCTTTCATGGATAGTCATTTATTTACATGGGATTCGCTGTGTTTGTTGTCAAACATTTGATCTTTTTCTTCCTGAATCCCTCTAGGATTTCCAGCTAGCTAATGCGGCTTTCATGTTTCCAACAGAAATAACAAACAGAAAACACGAGAGAAATGCAAGCATCTTGCTGAAATGCGGGGCATCTGGGTTATCAGCAGAAGGGGCCTGAGTCATGGCTGCAGAGAAAGGGGATTGGGAGGGACTGTCTGAGGGGACACATCACGTTAAATGTGTTTATTTGGTTTTCTGAAATGCCTCCTTCCTCTGGCTTTATTTATATTTCATTCATATAAAGTTCTTCAACCTGAGACACGTTTTGTTCCACATAGTATTCTGATTTCCCTTTCACAAGCAGTCAGAGAGTGAGACTGAGATCTTAAACAAACTCTGGGGTGACGTGAAGCCTCTGTAGTTATAGACGCAAGAGGACTTTAAGTGGATCAGAGTCTACTTCCGCTACAGAAGTAGTGTTTTTCACATTCCCTTGGGAAGCACATCACCTTTGTTGCCTAGCAAGCTGAGAGGGTGTAAAACTACTCTCAGGATCAAGGGTTAATGGATACGTTTTCAATTCCTCAACAAGGCCAAATTTGTTCGTCTTGATCGTGTCCAATTTGAGTTGACCAAGTTCTAATTAAGCATGGTTTGTTTTAATGAAGTCAGAGACCAGGTTCTGCCTTGTCTACCTGGACTTGCAATATTGCAGACTTCATTCTTAATTAAGGTAAGGAATTCCTTTTGGCTCCCACAGCAGAATTTTCCATTTGTTCCATGTAGAGTGCCAGTTGGCTTCCACAGCCTGCAAGCATGTGCCTTTGGCACAGCTGGACAATTTATGAACTTCTGTGGGATTAAAAAGGTGCCATATCCTTGAGAAACATTCCCAGTCACCCAGATTTCTATTTATTCTCACCACTGACCAACCTGGTCCAAGTAATAATAATGAGCACGTGCATGGCGGAGGTGGGAAACAGCAGGTTTCAACAGCAATACTTCCAGAGAAGTCTCTTTCTCTCCCAGAGCCTGAATTCCATGACGACTGATATGGAAACCATGAGCCAGCATTCTGACTTCCTTCTAGTTCCAAAGACTATCTGAAGAGAGAAGAAAGAGGGACCCTGGGCAGTCTTTTCGGTCCCCTGGGATCTAAGAGAGCACAAAGCAAACAGCCTCCCTCAGAGATCTACATGATAGCAGAGCTGGCACCGGAGTGCCCAGCTCCAGTTCCCTCACTGTCCTCCTGGAGCCACTGGTTGGAAGAGCCCGAATCAGCATTTCTCTTCTTTGAGCCTTGACCTTCTCATCTGCAAAGAGAGAGGGTGAGGAGACCCATGTTTCCCAAACTATCTGTGATGAAGGAACAGAGCTTCTCTCCTTCCTTCCCTCCTAGCAAGATTTTGGGAAATAGTAAAAAACGAATTGTCAGAAAAAAATAATAATGTTTGACTGTTGAAGCAATGTTGTTAGAAAAGTCTCCGAATGTTTACCCTTTCTGTATTTATAACACCACGAGCTGCTAAAAATATATAGACCATCTGTAATACATAGACCATAGGGCACCGGACTAAATGATGCCTTGGTTACCTCTGGGTGATCTGTTTCTACTTCTCATCATCAACCTCCACATCCACCACTACATTTTCCCAAGCATCCAAATGTAAGCTTAATGGCATGGTTACACTTACATTTCTGGAGCACCTTCCACAGTCTGCCAGGAATTCTGTAAAAAAAACTACTATAAAGTGGGTGGCTAGTAAATAACAGAGGTCTATTTCTCACAGTTCAAGAGGACGGGAAGACGAAGATCAAAGCATTAGTGTTTGCCCTGTGTGATGAGAGCTGATTCTTGGTTCATAGTTGACTGTTGTGTTCTCATGCTAGAATGAGCAAGGGGTCTTCCTGGTGCCTCTTTCCAAAAAAAGAAATATCAATCTCCTTTCCTCATGACTTCTTAAAGCTTAAAGGCTCCAGCTTCAAATACCATCACACTGAAGGTTTAGGATGTGAACCTACAAACTTTGAAAGGATATATTCAGTTTACAGATGGGAGCATGTGAAAAGATAGAAACGAGAATTATGCAACTAGTAATCTCTCTCTCTCTCTCTCTCTCTCTCTCTCTCTCTCTCTCTCTCTCTGTTGTTCTCACTGAATAATAAGGAACCCTGGCAGTGTCGTGTGGTATCAGGGAACCCAAAGCAAACCATGTAACCTATTGGTGCCTCCTGGTTTTCATCTCTAAAATGGCAACAATAATAATGCCTTCTTCACAGGAATAGTGTGTGTGTGTGTGTGTGTGTGTGTGTGTGTGTACACACATATATGTAGGTGAATATCTAGAACTGACGTAGACATCAGATGTGTTCTTCCCTTGCTCGTCATCTTATTTTTGGAGCCAGGCCTCTTACAGACACTCAATCTCTCCGATTTAGCTAGACTGCCTGGCAAACAAGCCCCTCCCCCACTTGACTCTGCCTGTTTCCCCCACCTCCAACACTAGAATTACAGACACATGCAACTGCACCCATTCGTTATTGTTACACAGGTTCTAGGGTATCGAACTCCGGTCTTCACAGTTGCATAGGAAGTACTTTATTGACTAAGTCGTATCCTCAACCTCTGAGAGCATTTTTGATAGAGGTTTATTTTAATGAAATTTTAGTATAGAGAAAAGTTGTTCGGTTAGTGTAAGAAATCCTATGTTCATTCTGATTCCTTCTTTTCTCAACAGCCTTGACATTTCCTTTCTGCATTTCCTCCATTTCTTCTTTCTTTTCTCTTTTCTGGATGACTTGAGGGTAGCGGGCATCTATCACGCCCTCTGGACTGTTCTGAGTATTCACGAAATCGATACGTATGAAACGCTCAAACACTGCCTGGCACACACAGTCAGCTCTCATAAATCATTAGGCATTATGCTTAATTTTCAAAGATCACTCTAGACATTCAAAAGGGAGCTCAAACGCTATCACTTGGAGGCTATTCCACACGGACTCTCCAGCGTGTTGAAGACCCGCCTCTGTGGCTCTGCCCTGCTCAAATATTTATGTCAGGTTCACTTACTTTCAAATGTGTTGGATTTGACCAACTGAGGGGAAAGAAGGTTTCTCTACCAAATATAGCTAGCTTTGAATACTAGTGCAGAGCGCGTCTGCTCTAAATTACCCCATGGCATTGAATCCAAAGAATTCTGGGGTTTGAACTTTTTTTTAAAAAAAAACAAACTTGAGATGCTACTGTTAACAAAATATTAAATTGATGTGCAAAGACTAAGAACCAAGCCCCTACTACTCTTTCTGTTCTCTGAAGAAATAAGAGCACCGATTTCTAGGAAATTCAAACATTACCCTTTGAACAAAACTCCGTGAACTTCTCGAATGCCTCTTCTTTCTGTTATCCAATATGTTTGCTGATTTGCATAATGTTTCCATGTCAGCGTTAACCCTGGTGCTGGTTTAACTCTGAGCTGAACCAGAACATCCCTTTTTTGCATTCTCCCCGTGGGTTCCTCTACTTCCTGATTTGCTGCCTCATCCAGATCCTGCTGTGCTGAATTGAATTAAGATGGAAAAAAAAATAAAATACCGAGTCAGCTTCATCTTCCTGAATCCAGACTCAGCTGCAGAGAAAGCAGCACTGTTCAGTCCGCACTCATTTCTTAAAATTACTCCACGTGAGTCATATACCAGAAAGCAATCAAATCACCGAGGCATCTGGTATCCAGAAAGACTCGCTCTTCTGAAGCCAGAATCTAGAAGGCTGGGTGACTTGTCTTGGTAACTCATTGCTCTTTGAAGTATATTTGAATGATGCCCACATCACTTTGTTTTGTGTTTGTTTTTGTTTTTCTCAGAATTACCACAAGACCACAGGAAATCCTATCATTTCTCTAATAGGGTTCATCCATCAAGACTTTTTTGATAAACAGCACCTAGGGATGGAAGGGGAGGCAAGGGAGGTACTTCTTCCTTCCCAAGAAGAATTGCATATGTACACTGAGAGCCAACTTAGCCTTGTTACCTGGGGGAGACAATGCCAGGTAAAATCACAGCCCACAATGAATCACTCTCAGTAGTGGACTAAAGCATTCTTGGGTATTGTGTTAATGGCATTCCTTGGGCTAATCTATTGCAGCCAAGAGAGCCAAGGTCATGTTATGTTCCCTTCAGAGCAATCTCAGAATGTGTAGGTACTGAAGAGCCATGAACATGTATCTCTGGGTGGCCTGATTTGTTTTTTGTTTGTTTGTTTGTTTGTTTGTTTGTTTGTTTTTTGTTTTTTGGTTGTTGGTTTTTTTTTTTTTTTGGTTTTTGTTTCTCTAGACAGGGTTTCTCTATGGAGTTCTGGTGCGTGTCTTGGATTTCACTCTGTAGATCAGGCTGGCCTCAAACTCATAAAGATCTGCCTGGCTCTGCCTCCCAAGTGTTGGCATTAAAGGCATGCCCCACTGCTGCCTGGCCCCTGATTTTTTTTTAATAGGGAAAGTCACCCTATCTGTCAAACACTTGGCTCCACTCCCAATGGCTAGTGGGAACAGTGTTCATTCCTCAGCCACAGCATTGATGCATCTCCCTCCTGAAAAGGAACTCACATTCCTGGGGCTTTTATCGACTCAGACACACAGGGGAAGTCATCACTTAGACCATCCCACAGTCCACACAGCCCATACAGCTTCCAGGAGCACCATCATCTCCTCAAAGGATTCAGGGGGGCTGATGGCAACGATCCTCATCCAGTTCATTTGAAAATCTGGAGTATGGTTCCTTTAAAAGTAAATAATGGACCAGGGGTACAGCTCAGTAGTAGAGTGCTTGCCTGGAATGCATAAAGCCTTGTGCTCTATCCTCAGTGCAACAGAAAATAAAAGTGAAGTATAGGGTCACTATTTGCCCTGAGGTTTCTTTCCTAAGTCTGCACCCAGACCAATAGACAATGTATGGCAATAGACAAAACCCCACAAAAGAATATTCACCAAGCTCTACCTAAAATGACCAAAAGTAAAAGCAACCCAAATCTCAATCAATGGATGAATGGAGCAAAATTCACAAAATGAAATATTGGGGGTGGGGCATCAACATGTTGATGTATGCCAAAACATGGATGAACCTCAGAAAAACTACCCACCCACCCCACCTATCCCCCCCAAAAAGAAACCCAAGTGAATTAAGCCAGACACCCAGAAACTATATATCCTGATGTCAATCACACAAAATGTCCAGAATAGGCAAATCCATAAATCTAGTAGAATAGTGGTTCCCAGAGTCTGTGGTGGGGAGGAAGAACAGGGAGTGGCTGTATGTGAAGAAACCGTCCCCTTTGGAAGTGACGGAGGTTTTATAAAGCAGCAGTAATGGTTCTTTAAGTCTACAACTATTCTAGAATGCACTTAATTATACATTTTTTTTTTTTTTTTTTTTTTGGTTTTTCGAGACAGGGTTTCTCTGTGTAGCTTTGCACCTTTCCTGGAGCTCACTTGGTAGCCCAGGCTGGCCTCGAACTCACAGAGATCCGCCTGGCTCTGCCTCCCGAATTCTGGGATTAAAGGCGTGCGCCACCACCAACGCCCGGCTTAATTATACATTTTTAGTAGATGTGATTTGGGATATTTTTAAATCAATCAGTCGATAAAACAGGACATAAAGTTTAAACAGCAATGACAAAATGTGATGTGAGTTTAAGTGAATCCCAGGGCCGAGGCTAGCTTTCTGATTTTCTATTTTCCTGGCTGGACTGTCTCCCTTCGCCGGGGTTTCCCTCAGACTCAGCACAGCAGAAGTCAGGTGTTTCTAAAATACAGCAGGCACTCTGTAACTCCCAGCTCATGCCCAGATCGGACTGTGATCCAGGCCACGGAACCTTGTCTTGAGTGGTTTCTGATATGGTCCTACACTCTTGGACAGTGTGAGCCTCAGGCTCGGGCTTCTCCATTTCCAAATTGCTAGTGGTTATTTCCATCAGAAGCGATCATCTGTCTTTCTCAGCAGAGCAGATGATACTCAAATGTTATCCTCATCCGTCAAACTGTCAGGATAATTGTTTATAAAACATCCGGAGCTACTTGTCACAGAACTCGGTCCAAACAAAACATCCCTTGTGTGAAGGACAGAGACCCCTGCTGACATTTATAGAGATCAAGGTCCAATGATGAACAGAAACCTAGAGGTAAGCCCGCCACCCTGCAATACGAAAATGGATCTCAAGGGATTTAATTTTCTTAAGTTAAATTTTCTAAGATGGCTTTGATGATGAAAAAAAACCCTCTCTCCTAAAAGACCTATACAGGCTTGAAATTTCTACTGTGATGCAATGTAAAGAAGGAGCATGAGGAATTTCTCTACGGCCTCTACAACCACGTGATCTCAGAGTTAGTTAGACTGAGTAGAACGTGACTTTGCAGCCACGTTCACAGAGTTTTCCTTGTGGACTCAGCTTCCCTGTGATGGAGGTGGAGCTGGGGATGGATTTCAGTTCTTATCTAAGGAGATGCTTACTCCTATCACCAGGGCTATTTCTAGCAGAGCCCTTGCCTCCACACTCTCAGCCCTCTGCTCTTTCGGGGACACAGAGCGGACATCAAGTTCAGCCTGGCTAAGGAGGCAAATCTCTGTGACCACAGTTTGTCCAACATGTCTCTGTCCCTCTGCTCAGTCTCCTAAAGGATTCCTTGGCCATGGTTTCACTACCATTTTTCTTTCTCTCTCTCTCTCTCTCTTTCTTTCTTTCTTTCTTTCTTTTTTTTTTTTTTTTACTTGTTTCTATTTTACGTTCATTGGTGTTTTGCTATGGAACTAGAGTCACAGACAGCTGTGAGCTGCCATGTGGGTGCTGGGAATTGAACTCAGGTACTTTGGAATAGCAGTCAGTGCTATTAACCACTGAGCCATCTCTCCAGCTCCCCCCCCCCCATTTTTCTTTCTAAAGGAATTCTATTTCGAATCTCAAACTATCTCTTTCACTTAGGATCTGAGCCAATCAGAAACATCGATTTAAGGGCATGGCTAAGCTTGTTGTAAGTACCAAACACTGCGTTAGGGTGGTGTAGAAATAATAATTCAAAGAAAAACCAATAGTGTAGTGATGGGCTGGGTATGGTGGTGTATGCCTTCACTCGCAGTACTCAGAATCAGTACTCGGTATTTAGTATTCAGATTAGCAGATAGATCCAGCACAACCTACTCTACATAGTAAGTTCCAGGATACCTGGGGTACTGGGTGAGACCCTGTCTCAAACAAACAAACAAAGAACAATAGTGATGATGATAATAGTAGTGATGATGACATCAGATCTCTCATCCCACAATTTTTTGCCAGGCCCTCTGACTTCTGGCTTAACTGTAAGACCCTTTGCAACTCTGAGTATTGTTCACTTTTAAAATCTTTTTTTTTTTTGTCTTCCATATATCCAACAAGTTCTTCTCCCCGAGTTCATCTTCTCTGGGCTCCATAACTCTTAACCTAGCCAGATAGACAAAGAAAATACTACTTAGTTATAGATATAAAGCATAAACAACAAAACACATACATCTGTCCAGGGTAGTAAAGGAGCGGAGTCATGACAGGATAGGAGAACGAGTCTTGTTCTTCTCATTTCACACGAGTTCAGTCAGCTACTGAGTAACTGCTTCATACAGTCATAGACGCTGGAGCTGAGAAAGTTAGTAACATAATCGATGTTCCCATTAGAAAATATCCATCGTCATCATCTCTAAAGTGAGAATTTACAACTAAGCCACAAACTTTAGCCTTTCTACCCTCTTAACACAGCAGGGCATGGTCCCGCCAGAGACCGAGACATACGAAAGAGCTAACTTCTGCGGTCCGCTAATTCCACATGACTGGGACAGAAGTAGGTCCTGGTAAATACAGCCTGCAAGAAGACAGATGCATGGCGTGCCATCAACTATTGAAAGAATATCTGTCAAGTATTCTACAGAACTCAGTAATTAAATGATGTAAACAGACATTAGGAGAGGCTCAAAAGAATGTTTTAGAAGTCAGGTTTATATTAAAAAAAAACAAAACAGTTGATGTCATTCAGGGCACCCAATCTCTGGAGGATGTTTGTCATTAGATAGAGTTTTTCAGCATCTTTTCTGCAAAGATCCACAAATCCAGAGATCATTTCTGTCCTCTGAGTTTTACAACAGACAACTCAAAGAAAATCAAAATCAATGCTTTGCTGAAAACACTTGGCAGTTGCACTGGGTTACTTCAAACTGTCTGGTCAGAGCTTCTAGGATTTGGAACTGACGACAGGAGCCTTGTGGGAGGAAAATCTGTTACTTAATGTTAAAAAAAAATAACCAGATGGTTTATCAACAAACAAGGACCTACCACTGTCCTCAAAACAGAGGTGACGGTCACCATCTCCATGCAGCCCCTACGTTCTCCAGAGTCATGTTTCTTCACCTTAAATGGGTGCTTAGTGAAAAGAAGAAAGAGAAAGGAACACCCCTCCAAAAAAAAACCAAACCAAAATAACAACAACAAAACAGCTAGTGTACCAGGCAAACCCAACCAGAACCCCTGCCCTGCAAGTGCATAGACCAGAAATACTGCGTGAAGTTTGGAGCTATTTGGCTGCTTTCGGATAGTACATGAGTAGTTGGAATCATCTGAGGACCCAACAGGTATATTGCTTGTAAGAGAAGAATTAACATTGACTTTTTAAAGTGATGGGAAATTCAAATCCTTTCCACTGCCCACGTCTCCATTCCCTGCCCTCCACCAGAGCTCTTCAGATCCCA
>CABHPR010108438.1:0-14943 GCA_902168415.1 Peromyscus melanophrys | reverse complement strand
AAAAAAAAAAAAAAATCATCCTGAATGAAGTAACCCAGATCCAAAAAGACAAACATGGTATATACTCACTTATAAGTGGCTATTAGCTCTTAAATAAATAACCATGCTACAATCCACAGACCCAGAGATGCTAAATAACAAGGAGGGCTTTGGGGGTTGTGCGTGGATCTCCCAGGGAAGGGAAGATAGAATAAATTTTCAGGTAGACTCGGGGAGTGGGCAGGGATGGAACTAAAAGGGATCAGGTGGGGGGTAGAGAGAGGAAGTGTGGGAGAAAAAACTGGAATTGGGAGGGGCATGGGGGGATGACGTGGCAATCTAGTGCAGTGTCAACTTCCTGGAACCTAGGAGGGTGACCCTAGTGAGAACTCCTAGTAATAGGGGATACAGAACTTGAACCAGCCATCTTCTGAAACCAGGCGAGGCTCCCAATGGTGGGACTGTGACACCAGTCCAGCCACAAAACCAACCTACAATTTGTTCTGCCTGCAAGAAATGCTGGGGCAGTGGGGGCACAGAACTTGTGGGAGTGGCCGACCAATGACTGGTTTAGTTTGAGGCCCACGCCACCAGAGGGACCCCATGACCAACACTGCCAGGACCTGGAGGCTCGATAGTCCAAAGACCTAGGATAAGCCAAACATGACAGACCACCCCACCTCCCCTACAAGATTCCTAATGATGTTCTGCTATACTCATAGATGGGTGCCCTGTCCAGTTGTCATAAGAAAGGCTTCCTCCAGCAGCTGATGGGCGCAGATGCAGAGACCCACAGCCAGGTACTAGGCAGACAGGGAGCCCAGGTTGGAGGTCTCCATCAGGTTCATCCCTTCAGAGTTCAGTGAACCCCATGGAAGAAAGAGAGGAGGCAGTATGGGAGCCAGAGGGGCTCACGACACCATGGGAGCTACAGAGACTGAAGTAGCAATCTCAGAGCCTGCATAGGTCTGTGCTAGGTCCTCAGCATATATATTATGGTTACTGGCTTGGTGTTTGGGGGACTCCAGACAGTGGAAGTGGGGATGTCTCTGACTCTTTTGCCTGCCCTAGGGGCACTTTTCCTCCTACTGGGTTGCCTCACCCAGCCTCGATGTGAGGAGGGTTTGTGTCTGGTCTTACTGCATCTTGTTATGCAGTGTTTGGCTGAAGTCCCTGGGAGGCCAGCTCTTTTCTGCAGGGAGATGGGGGCGGGTGAATCTGGAGGAGAGGGGAGATGGGTGGGGGGAGGGTTAGAGGGAGGGAAAGCTGTGGTTGGGATGTATTGTATGAGAAAAGAATAAATAAAACTTTTCAAAAAGGTTCTACTTACAACATCAGTTAAAACAGGTTCTAAGGGTGGATTTCAAAGAGGAGCCGCTGTGGGAATCAATAGACAACCATGATGAAGGGAGGCCAGGCCAGGCGGGGCTGCAGCAGGACTGAGGTGTTCCGGGCCTCTTGGTTTTTTGAGACAGGGTTTTTCTGTTTAGCCCTTGCCAAACCTCGAACTCAGTCTGTACACCATCTGCCTCTACCTCCTGAGTGCTGGGCCACCATCTGGCTCTGGACTGAGTTGTTTTTAAGGAAGGAGGAAGGAGGAAGAATGGTCCAGAAACTACAGATATGAAAAGGAAGACACTCTTTCCTAGACCCAACACCAAAGTGTGTGTGTGTGTGTGTGTGTGTGTGTGTGTGTGTGTGTGTGTGTGTGTGAGTGTGAGAGAGAGAGAGAGAGAGAGAGAGAGAGAGAGAGAGAGAGAGAGAGAGAGAAAGAAATCTGTCTGTCACTTTAAGAAGTTTAGCAGGGTCATGTTTTAGGAGTTAAGAATGAATAGAATGTTCTGTACCATACAAGAATTTCACTGACCACAGTATATAAACCACAGTATAGTCAGGGTGTTTAGGAGATGCTAACATATAAAGATGTACAGAATGCATCTAAATAAATATCCAATAATGCATCTGAATAATTTCACATCACTACATACAACCATTCCATCTCCCTGAACTGTGCTAGGTAAATCTACGTACAGAAGGTTATCACTGGATTACATCTGAGACAGTAAAATTATGAGGAACTTGAAACATTTCTGTAATGTTAAATTACTCTACTTAATTATCAGTAACCTTTTTTTTATATACACCAGTGCTTCAAGGCTACTAACACAGTACAGTGACAATATGACAGGAGATGACAGGGCCAGTTAGTGACACACTACAGAGGAAACCACAACTAAAGCCACTTAATGACCAAGAGCAGGTACTGAGCAAGTTAATAACAGTACAAACATTTCTAAGGCATGTTACAGAGTTAATCACTTCTCTTGAATTCAGTATGTCTTAGGCATGCTCACCTAACTTCCACAAGGTCATTTGGTTTATAGCTCGGATGAAGGAAAAACCAAACTTTCTTGACAAAGTGATTAATGCTGGGTTCCCGACGGGACCCTCGGACATACACCATCCACTTATGTGTTGACTGGTCATTTTCTTCCCGCTTATCTGGAGGTATGTACCTGGAGAAGAAAGAGATAGATAAATGTCTTCCTCCAAAAGTCTCATCATTTGTGCTGGTGAGATAGCTCAGTGGATGAAGGCACCTGCCACAAAATTCTGACGATCTGAATTTGATCCCAAGATCCCTTAAAAAGGTGTTCTGACCTCCACACATGTGCCATGGTGTGCAAGTTCACACATACACAAATAATGCACATACACACACAACAACAATAATAATAGTAACAAACTAAAAACAACCTCAAATTGTAGCAGAATTGTTAGAAGGTCTTATTAATAAAAACAAACCTGGAGCCAGGTATTGGGGTGAACGCTGGAAGATCAGAGAAGCAGAACAAGCCACAGCTACCTCACCTTGCCAATTCCTCCGCTGATCTTGTTTCCTCAGACTGGAAACCTCTGAGTCCTCATCCAGAATGGGTCTCAGCTAAACTGCTGCTAAGAGCCGAAAAGCTTAACCAGGCTAGTTCTTGGTCCTCACGCCTTATATACCTTTCTGCTTTCTGTCATCACTTCCTGGGATTAAAGGCATGAGTCACCATGCCTGACTGTTTCCAGTGTGGCTTTGAACTCACAGAGATCTGGATGGATCTCTGCCTCTGGAATGCTAGGATTAAAGGCATGTGTGCCACCATTTTCTGGCCTCTATATCTAGTGGTTGTTCTGTTCTCTGACCCCAGATAAGTTTATTAGGGTGCACAATATTTTGGGGAACACAATACCACCACATCAAATTGCTCAGCAATTAAGATCACTGGCTGCTCTTCCAAAGGATCCAGGTTCGAATCCCAGTACCCACAGTGTGGCTCACAGCTATCTGTTCTGAGGCCTCTTTTGACCTCTGTGGGGACCAGGCACACATACATACGTGAAGGCAAAACACATATACACATTTAAAAAAAATTGTAATAACTACTACTACTGAGGTCCTGCTTAAGACAATAGTAAAATCCCAGTAGTAATAAATGGCAGTCACACTTGACCAGTCTCAGTCTTTACTTTTTCTAAAGCCCTCCCCAGACCGCATGCCTATTTAATTTCCTTAAAGTTTGTTTTCTGATTATCAATCCCAAATTAAAAGAGATCAATCACATTTCTTTCCCCAAGACAGGGTTTCTCTATGTAACAGCTCTGGCAGTCTGGCTGTTCTGGAACTCGCTATGCAGACCAGACTGGCCTCGAACTCAGAGATCCACCTGCCTCTGCCTCCCGAGTGCTGGGATTAAAGGTGTGCGCCACCACTGCTCGGCCACACTTGTTTTCTTATCAAGTGGGTACCCGAGGTAGAAATAAACTGGCATTTAGGGAGCTTCAGGCTTCCAGTCAGGTTTCAGGTAGGCAGTGTGGGACCCTCCTTGCCACTGTCTTCTCCCTGAACACCCCAACTATCCATCCCCAACGTGACCACGGCACAGAAAGCCTCGTTCTCCTTGGTGGGCTTTGCCTCTTCACCACTGAATGGGGCACCCCTCTGGTGACAAACCTGGACATGGCCCCTGACATCTAGACCCCTGGTCATCTTTAGTGACACCAGAGACAAGTGTCGAAGCTTCACAGGTGCTCTGTCCAGTCTTGGCACTCTGTTCTTCCATGAGGGAAGCACTAGTTTCTGAATTCCATGAGCCTGGTTGAGACTGCCCTGGAATATCTGCAGATCAGCTTTAATTAGGGGGAGGTGCTATTTGCAGTACTGGGCCTCCTCATCTGTTACCTGACACACTACTTCTTTTCATAAAGTGTAAAAGTTCTTCTTGAAGGGTTAGTATGTCTTTTGTTTGATTAGAGCACATTTTGATTGCTAATGTAAATATGGTTTTTAAATATTTTCTATCACATAAGAACAACTGTCATAAGTACTGTCTACTGTGTAATGATACTATAGTCAATAACTGTGTAATGATACTATAGTCAATAACCTTGCTAAATTTTGATTAATATTAAAATTAAATCATCAAAACTTTGGCTTTAGGGCCTGAAAGATGGCATGGCAGGTAGAGCACCTGCCATTTAAGCTTGGTGACCGGAGCTCAATCCCAGGAGTCCATGTAAATGTGGAAAGAGAGAATAATTCCACAAGGTGTCCACACACACTCTTTAAAAAGGGTTTCTCCAAGCTGGGCAGTGGTGGCACACACCTTTGATCCCAGTACTGCAGAGGCAGAGGCAGGGGGATCTCTGAGTTCGAGGCCAGCCTGATCTACAGAGTGAGTTCTAGGACAGCCAGGGCTACAAAGAGAAACCTTGTCTGGAAAAACAAAAACAAACAAACAACAAAAAGATTTTAAAAGGTTTCCCCAAACTTATACACTTGACAATAAATATTTATGAAATAGATCATATCAGAAAATTTTGCCAAGTACAACTTTACTCTAAATCCAAGACTGGTAGACACATTAAGATAAAGTGTCATTAGGAACATGATTTTCTTTTGAAATGACTGAGGTTTGGGAAAACTGTTCCTTGAGGCCTCTTCCCACTGTGATACCAGGGCAAGGAAGTGTTTATGGCAAACAGGCTTTGGCAGAAGCTGCCACTTTCCTCAGTGTATGGCTGGCTTTGTTCAGGCCGAGGAATGCTGAGCCTTCCCCAGCGACATTCCCACCCAGAAAACAGATGTGAGCGAGTGCACCCGCTCCTGCCCCTCGTCAGCCTCTGGACAAATCCCAGAGATCACTCTGGGGTTGCTAGGCAGACTCTCAGGCTTCTGCAGTCTGAGTAAGGAGGTTCATGTTTTCTGTCCTGGGTTTGAAAACTGGCTAACCAGTGAACGAACTTACACCTTCAAATGCTCTCTCCAGAATACGGTTCCAGCACAAGGACCCAGCACAGAGGATTCAAACATCCAGTTCGTTTTCACAAATAGGTCAGGTCAAGGGAGACCCAGAAATCTCTGGGAACACTACCACCATGACAGACAAGTTACAGTTTTTGTCACCACAGGAGTGTTAGATTGAGAAGGACCTGGCAGTCCTTGAACTGGCTGGATGTTAAGCACTGTCACACTTCGTCCTACACAAAGTGGATCTTGTGAGATGTAGTGACACTGTTCTGTAGTAGTCCTCACTGCCGCTAGAGAACACAGACAAACCACAGTGGCCCTACGGAAGGAGGGCTGCCAAGGGTAGACTCCTTTAAGATCAAACCCAGGCAGTTTCTGGAAACTCCAAGAAATATATATAAGGTTAAAAGTTAAACCGAGGGGGCTGGAGAGATGAGATTGCTCAGCAGTTAAGAGCACCGGCTGCTCTTCCAGAGGTCCCAGGTTCAATTCCCAGCACCCACATGGCAGCTCACAACTGTCTGTAATTCCAGTTCCAGGGGTCTGACAACCTCACAGACACACATGAAGGCAAATAAACAAATAGATCATTAAAAAAAAAAAAAGTCAAACCGAGCACATACAAGAACATTTCAGAACATTCTACTTCCATTTGTTGACTGAGCCACTCACTCACTCACTGGGGACACATGTGCCAGGGAGTGCACGTGGAGGTCAGAGGTGACCTCTGTCTACTCAGCTCTCTCTGTTGACTTTTATGGATGTTCCAGGGTGGAGTTCAGGTCACCAGTCCTACGTGGCAAGTGCTTCTACCCACTGAACCACCCTGTCAGCCCCCAAAGCATGACCCTCTTCCTTCTTTAAAGATGTTTTTAAAGCCGTGCAGGGTGGTACACGCCTTTAATTCCAGCCCCGGGGAGGCTGAGGGGGGGGGGGTGATCTCTGCGAGCTCCAGGCCAGACAAGGCTGCACAGTTGAGACCCTGTCTCAAAACAAAACAAAAAACCCAAACCACACACACACTAAAATTTTCTACATTTTAGAAATTAAAACAAAAACTGACTTTAAAAGTATTTATGTTGGGCTGGAGAGATAGCTGGGCAGTTAGGAGCACTGACTTTTTCCAGAGGACCCAGGTTTGAATCTTGTATCCATAAGTCTGTAACTCCAAGATCTGACACCCTCACAGACACACATGCAGGCAAAACACCAATACACATGAAATAAAAATAAGTAAATTATTTTTTAAAAAAAGTATTTAGGTCAAAGTATTCATCAGACAGTAGAAAGTGAGACCTTTTCCACCTAAAGAGAAACACCAGGGATTTTTACTATTTACAATTCAAATCTCTCTGGCTCACCTTTCAGAGTCACTAAAAATCTTAATATTTTTGTTTGTTTGTTTAGTTCTGAGATGGGGGTCTCACTATGTAGCCCAAGCTAGCCTTGAACTCATAGAGGGCCTGAGCGTTAGAATTTCGAAAGGAAAAAAAAAAATCAAATCACAAAACGCTATCACACTTAAATCGTTCCATCTTCAAATTTTATTATTTTATGTGTACGGCTGCTTTGACTGCACGTCTGTCTATCTGTGCATCACGTGTGTGCAGCACCTGCAGAGGAAAGAGCAGGATGCTGCATCCCCTAGAACTAGTTACAAACAGCTGCGAGTGGTCACATGGGGACTGGGCATTGAACCCGAGTCCTCTGGAAGAGCATCCAGTGTTCTTAACCATTGCACCATCTCTTTAGCCTCCTAAATCACTCCATTTCACAAAAGTAAATGGGTTTTCAGAAAAAAGAATTTGGTTTCGGTTTTGGCGGGGACAATGACAGATAAGTATGAAACGCTGAGATTATGAGATGGGGGAAACATGTCTTTGAAAGCTAGAGTAGAAGGCAGTGATGAAACCTTACTACCCCACTGACTCTCAACTAACGGCAGTGTACACCTTTCCCCGCAGCATTCCAGAGCCAGACACAAGTAGATCCCTAGAGTTCTTGTCTACACATGAGTTCTAGGCTAGTGATGCCCTGTTTCACAAGGAAAGCCAAACAAAATATAAAAACAAAACCAAACAAATACCTAAGTAATACCTTCACAAATTTCACAAGAAAGTGTAAGAAGCAACTGGGCATCGTGGTGTGTGTTTGAACATGAGCTACGCAGGAAGCAGAGGCAGGATGACCGTGAGCTTGAGGCCAGCTTGGCAAAATAGCGAGACACCAGCTCAAAAATAAATAAGCAGGGGATGAGAGACAGCTCACGGTTAAAAGCACAGGCTGCTTTTCCAGAGAACCCAGGGTGGTTCCCAGCACCCACATGGCAGCTCACAATTCTGTGACTCCAGTCGTGGGGATCTGACACCTTCTTCTGGCCTCAGCAGGAACCAGGCATTCATGTGGAACACATACACACACAGGCAACTCAAATACATAAAGTAAAAATAAATAAGTAAAGCTAAGTGTAAAAAGGATATTACCCTGTTAACACCTATTTATCACCAGGGATAGTCACGGATATGGCCCAAGACAGAGTATCACTAGATCAGGGAAACTGTAAGATGGAAACTTCTCAGTTCTAGTTCTGATTTTGCTAACTAAGGTTGAAGATTACCCTAAGACTACCTCTGGACCACCATTTACTTTTAAAACAAGAGCCTGGAAGAATCCCGAGCCTTCCTTCCACTGTAATACCACATTAGTGAAGGTGAAGTACTCATGTTTAGTGAGTCACTGACAGGGATATTTCACGGATACTCACTTGGACACGTTGCCTACTACTATGGTTTTCTTTACAAAAAGCCGAGAAGTCTCATCTCCTGTGAGGTCGGCGTTCCGAAGTTCCCTTTTGTGGGAGCCACTAACACTCGAAGTGTCCTGAAAGAAATGACAGTCAACAATTGTATCCATTTAAGCAACATTCAAGAGGATACTGACATAATGAAGGCATGAATAAAATAACTCAGAATGTTTAGCCTTTTAGAAAACAGGTCTTCTACAGCACAGCAGGCCTGGGGCCCACTATCTAGCTCTCATCTGCTCTCCCAAGTGCTAGGAATATGGGCATCAGCCACCACACCTGGCAGAGTGGATGTTACAGATTTTTGTTTGCTAAATTTATGTTTTAGTTTATGAATGCTTGTGCTTGCATGTCTGTTTATTCACCATGTGTGTGCTTGGTGTCCGTGGAGGCCACAAGAGGGTGTAGGATCCCTGGTAACTAGCGTTATGATGGCTGTGAGCTGCCATGTTGAGGCTGGAACCAAACTCAGGGCCTCTGGAAAAGTAGCCAGTGCTCTAAACCACTGAGCCATCTCTCCAGTCTGTTTTTCTTTTTTTCAGAAAAGAATTTAGTGAGTCTAAGGATGTAGCTCAGTTGGGAGAGTGCTTCTCTGGCTTGTACCAAGCCTTGGGTTCTGTCTCCAGCACTTCAAAGGTAAAGGTAGGAGAAAGAATACTGGCCAAACACAAGGAAATCCAAACGTTAAGTTCTGATTATGAGGTGTCAAACTGGGTTAATTTAGAAAAGGCCTTTCTGTTTTACTTTTTTCAGTGGTGAACAAATTTATAATAAAAACCACTTTTATGAAAAATAAACCAAATACTGATGACTGAATATACAGAAAACTGAACATTCCCTCTATGACAGAAGCGGTGGCTGGGAAATCGCTGGTCTGACTTAATAGTGACTCTATACATGAATACAAACACCAAATAACAGAGCGGCTTCAATCTATGCAGTCATACTATCACAGCAGGGCACAGTGGCGTGCACGCCTGTGATTCCAGCACTCGGAGGCAGAGGCAGGGGGATCACTACAAGTTCCAGACCAGCCTGGTCTACATAATCAGTGCCTGGCTAGCCATGGCCTCCCAGCAAATCTCTGTCAAGAAAAGAGCTGTGCATTTTGTTTTTTGTATGTCAAACTGCACCCGCCACTACTTAGACCATCATCAAATAGGGAACTGCAACTCTTAAGGGTTCTTTTCCATTTCTAAGAAGGACCTCCATAGCTCTGCTGTACTCTGGAGCGCTATGCTCTAAAGTCAGAATGTCAAAACACACACACACACACACACCAGAAAGACAACCACATACACTCAGCTGGGTATGATGGTTCACACCTATAACCCAGCACTCACAAGGCCAAGGAAGGAGGGTTCTGTTAGTTTGAGACCAGCCTGGCTATAGTGCAAGATGCCAAAAAAAGGACTCAGTTTCTTAGTCAACCCTATACAATGATTTGATCTTATAACATCACTACTTGGAGCTGAGGCAAGAGATGCCTCAAGTTTTCGGCCAGCCTGCCCCAGGCCAGGCTACAGACAAAGACCCCATCTCAAAGGACCAAAGATTCATTTCTCTGCTTGGGGGGGGGGGGGGGAAATCAAACAACTAATGTCCTAGAGTCCCCAGAAAAGAATGAGAAATATGTCACACTTAGTCCTTTCTCCCCTGGAGCCCAGCCCGCTCCCATCCAGCGCTATACCCTTCCCGTGTTCCGGCTGGATCTCTGCTCCACCGTGCTTGAGAGTCTTTCCTCCATATCCATGTTGCTGTTATTGTCTTTGTCAGACAGGAAGTCATTTTGTTGAGACAGTGAATCACTTTCAGAATGATTGGCAGATGGTGTTTCTGATCTCTGATTGGTAGGAGATGATGACCTAGAAGGTGATTCCAAAAATTTCTTGATAGCAGGGTGGTTAAAAGCCATCGTATCAAATGTCTTCAATCCCTAGAAAAATCAAAGAAGCAAACTTAATCAAATCCATCAAAACTGGTGAGAAATTGAACTCCTGAAAACTCCAAGTTATGTTTAAGATCATGTTAATAAGTCTTCAAAAATCTCTCCGAATCCAGGCTGGAGAGATGGCTCAGTCATTAAAGAGGCTCACACCAAAAAATAAATAAAGAAATAAAGAAATTTTAAAGAAATTTTCTCCATATTATTCATATATATATATATATTTATTTATTTATTTATTTTATTTTATTTTTTTTGGTTTTTCGAGACAGGGTTTCTCTGTGTAGCTTTGGTACCTGTCCCAGATCTCGCTCTGTAGACCAGGCTGGCCTCGAACTTACAGAGATCCGCCTGGCTCTGCCTCCCGAGTGCTGGGATTAAAGGCGTGTGCTGCCCCACATCCATAAATTCTTATAACTAGCCTGCATCAACAAAACAAAAACTAGAGCGACAAATAATTATACAAAAATTCTACCACCAAAAGCCAACAATGAGCCAGGTGTGGTGGTGGCACATACCTGTGAAAACATCACTCAGGGAGCTGAGGCAGGAAAATCTGGAGCACTCTGGGCTACATGACAAGAAAACGTTTGAAAAGAGTTAAATAATGTAGCTCGGCTGAGAGTCTAGCATGCTCGAAGCCGACACCACATAAATGCAGCATGGGAAGAACAGGCCTGTAATCCTGGCATCCAGGAGGTGGAAGCAAGAAGCTCAGGAGTTCAAGATATGAGCCACTATCCCCAGCAAGATTTAATTTAAAAAGTACAAGCAGGGCGGTGGTGTCGCACGTCTTTAGAAGTACAAGCAGGGCGGTGGTGTCGCACGTCTTTAGTCACAGTGCTTGGGAGGCAGAGGCAGGAAGATTTCTGTGAGTTCAAGGCCAGCCTATTCTACAAAGTGAGTTTCCAGGACTGCCAGGGTTGTTAAACAGAGAAACCCTGTCTTAAAAATGAAAAAAGAAATAATAATAAAAACAGAAAAATTTTATAAAATAAAAAGTACACAGAGCCAGGCCTTGTGGTTATATCTACAATCCCAGGATCTTTGGAATCTAAGCAGGGGAGAACATCTCCTTGAGTTCAAGGTCAGCCTGGTTTATTTAGTGAGACTCTAGCTCAAAACAAAAATGAAAGTGTACAATATAAAAAGTGACACCCACACAAGAGTTAAAAAAACCAATAGTGTTAGAAGCTTTGAAATCAGCACCGTACAATGGTTTCCCTCAGGCTAGTACGGAGCCCTAAGTTCAGCTGTTTTAAAAATGGTATTACTGGGTGTTCTTCCAGCTCTCATGTAGCCAGCTCACAACTCTAGCTCCAAGGAAATCCATCAGAGGGACGCCTCTGGCCTCCGTCAACACCTGCACTCACGTGTACACACCCAGACACAAGCACACACAATTTACAAAATAAATTTCTTAAAAACAAAACAAAACAAACAACAACAAAAAACACCTCTATTATTGGCTGGGCCTGGTGGCCCTACCTGTAATCCCAGTACTTGGGAGGAAGAGGCAGAAGGATTGTAATTTCTAAGCCAGTATGAGCTATATAGCAAGATTTCAATCCAAGACAGACAGACAGACAGACAGACAGACAGACACACACACACACACACACACCCCACATAGCTACATAATTATCAATCAAAAAAACAAAAAAACAAACAAACAAACAAAAACCTGATCTGGTGTGGACACTAATGTTTTAAAAATAAGAAATAGAGCTGATTAATTCAGTAACAGGGTTTTTCAGAGCTGTAAATGTGTGCTCCAAATTTAAGATAATTTTAAAAAAAGGTCCTTGAATGCTTGGTTGTTGTTTTTTTTTTTTTAATTTTGAAAGATTTATTTATTTTATTTTATTTGTATGAGTGTTTTGCCTCCACATGTGCACCATGTGAACGCCTGGTAGCTGCAGAGGACAAAAGAGGGTGCTGGAAGCCCTAAAAGTGATGTTACTGCCTTGCAAGCCACTGTGTAGATGCTAGGAACTGAACCCAATAGAAACCAACTGAACCATCTCTCCAGCCCAGCCCTTAGTAAATCTTAATCAGAACATCAGGAGATAAAATCTGTACATTTCTAGACTATCAAACACCAGATTCTCACCGCTAATGGTAAATCAACAAAACACTAACCAGTTTTTCAAGCCGAGCAGCTATCACGGTAAGCCAGTACTAAGCTATTTAATCCATAACATCAGAATTTTTGCTGGACAGGATAGTACAACTTCCACAAATTCATATCCACCCAGACTCTGTGGCTTTATTCAGAAATAGCCTGAGGGGCTGTGGGTATTGCTGAACTGCAGATTCCTATCATATGTGAGACTCTGGGGTCAGTCACAGGCTAAGGCATGCACAGAGAAGAGGAGGGTCAAAAAGAGTCTTTATAGATGTAATCAATTTAAAACAAGTCACACTAGACTGAAGTCAACCCCAACCCAGGACTAATATCCTTAAAGGAACCTTAGACAGAGAAAACTCCAGGGAGACACCTAAGGGATAATGCTTTGCTTGCCCTGCCCCCTTCCCCATAGGGTTTCTCTGTGTAGCCCTGGCTGTCCTGAAACTCGCTCTGTAGACCAGGTTGGTCTCGAACTCAGCTGCCTCCTGAGTGCTAGGATTAAAGGCATGTGACACTACTGTCCAGCTTATTTGGACATTTTTTTATCTTACTGATCTTTTGCTTATACATTATGATCTCCAATTGTGTGTGTGTGTGTGTGTGTGTGTGTGTGTGTGTGTGTGTGTGTTTCACTGAGTTTAATACACAGCTGCCAGGGGAAAAAAAGGAAAAAAATGTTTTATAGTGAGCACTGAAATGTTACGATGTCTAGAACTTACTTTTAAATGTTTTAGAAGAAAGAAAACAATATAATTTTAAATTGATGAATCTACATGGTATGCAAACATTTATTTATATTTTTCTTATACTGAAAAACTATTCATTATAAAGTAGCATTTGGGCCAGGCTTTGGTGGAACATGCCTTTAATCCCAGCACTCCAGAGACAGAGGCAGGCGAATCTCTGATTTTGAGGCCAGTCTTTTCTACAGAGCAAGTTCCAAGACAGTCAGGGGTACACAGAGAAACCCTGTTTGGAAAAACAAACAGAACAAAGAGAAGTGGCCTTTGGAAAGCATGCTGAGTGAGGCAAAGAGGAAGAGCTGGGGAGAGCTGCAGGGAGGTCTCCCAGGCAGCGAGGTCTGTCTCCCGCCGGATCTGAACAGCCTAGTGTAACACTAGCAACCGGCAGGGACAGGACAGGACCACTGTTAACACATGCCGATGATCTACGTTCCTCGCAAAGGCGGGCAGGCTCGTTCAGTTCCAAAGGTCAAGGTAAGAAATGTCTCAGTGGTAGGGAGTCAAACTGGCCTGAGTCCCCTGAGACAAGGAAAATGGAAGCTTAGAACAGACTGGCATGTGAGGAACACTTACCTCAGAAACCTTCAGAAGACCGGCAGAAGCGTAATAGTTTGCTACAATGCAGGCGCGGAGCTTGTCCATCATCCTTCGGGCTTCAATCAGTCGCTAAAAACAAGTGAGAGTTTACATAGAAAAGTAACGACTTAAACTCCACAAAATAAAGGCAAACAACTGAAGCAGGAACTCAGCGTCTCGAACCCCATCAATAAATAACTACTTTCTCCTAAATAAACTGGCAAAGGTAAGGGTTGGAGATGCAGCTCAGTGACTGAGTGCTGATGTGTATAAGCACAGCCCTGGAGTCTCTGCTTCTATCCCAGAGCACAATGGGGATGGGGACAGTGTGTGCGCTTCCCTAATCAGTAACATCTTAAAAAAATGACAAACAAAAACAGTGATACACACGGTGTGTGTGTGTGTGTGTGTGTGTGTGTGTATGTGTGTGCACTTACTAACATATTCATTAAGAATAAATGAATACTGAGAACACTATCAAAAAGAATTATCTTAGGGACGAAAGTTTGAGCAGAATTTATCTTTTATCCCATCTCATTTCTTTGTTTTGTTTTTTTAAGACTCATGTACCCCAGGCTGGCTTCAAGCTCCCTATGCAGCTGAGGGTGACCTTAAAGGTGTGGTCCTCCTGTCCCCACCTCCCACGTCCCGAAATTACAGGTGTGCTCAGCCCTCAGCAGGGTAACTTTCTGTTTGCTTCCAGGCTGTCCCGGAACTCAATATGGAGACCAAGTTGTCCTAGAACTCAGAGATCCATCTGCCCCTGCCTCTGGAGTGCCAGGATTAAAGATGTGTGCCATCATGCCCAGCAATGGGAAAGTTTTTGAAACTTTATCAAATATTCTTTTCTCTCCATAAAATCGATTTTTTCAATTTATCATTATTATACCTGGTCAATGACGTCGATCTCATGTTCCTTATTCTTCATTTCAAGAGCAAACTGCTCCTTAATAATAGTCTCAATTTTCTGCACAGCTGCATCTCGAGCTACATAAAGAACACAGGATACCAAATTAATCAGTAGCTAGCTTGATTTAAATCAGCAGTTACAGAAACCCAAGGAACAGAAACTGCTTTGGGTTCATGGAACAGTATCTTTAGCAAACACACAGAAGTACACAGCTGTATAATCTGTTCTTAAATGGTTCTGAAAGAAAAATATGTTCCTTTCTTTTCATCTGCACGAAACTATGTAGGATGGGGAAGCAAGAGGTAAGCCAAAAACAAAATACCACGTGATAGGTCTTAAATATAGTTTAATAAATAGATATTTTTATTTGTTGTTCTTGTGTGTGTGTGTGTGTGTGTGTGTGCACACGCACGCGCGCGCTCGCACTCTCTCCCCCCGACCCTCCCCCTTGCTCTGTGGAGGCCAGAAGAGGGTGTCTGATACTCTGGAGCTGGACTTATAGGAGGTTATGAGTTGCCCAATATAAGTGCTTGGAACAGAACTCTATTCCTCTGGAAGAG
>CABHPR010108434.1:0-49176 GCA_902168415.1 Peromyscus melanophrys | reverse complement strand
TTCTTTTCTCCCCCCTCGCGACGCAACGGAATCCCTGTCCCACGCTCTCCCCCCCCCCCCCCCCCCCCCCCCCGCCCCGGATTGTCATATCATCTTTCTACTCAGTGGTCAGTCAAAACAGTCTCTGTTGGTTCTCCTACTGTCCTTAGAAAGCTGCAGGGGGATTTTACTAACAATTGCTTCTCTTGTCACAAATTTTCCTTTTCCCTTCCACAGTCAGTTAAATCCTTGCTTTATTCTGATCGCTGATAATGTTGATAAAGGACTAGAGCTAGAAAATTAGGACTGTGTAAAGCCTGTCCCTCATTTGGAACCAACAGCAGCTGGGCCTGAAGCAAAGGCCTTGCCTCAGGCTAGAGTCCACAGCGGAGACAGACCAGTGGCTATAAACAGGGGTGATTCCAATCCAGTTTTCACCAGTTACATTAAGTCTGGGGCACAGATGAATTGAGGGGCTTTCAGACTTAGTGGAGCCCCAAATGGTCCATTTAAAGGGAACTTGGGAGTCCATCTAGAACGGAACCCTTATTCTAAAGGGGTTGAGGGGAAACTTCCTTGTGGCCATGGCTTCTGAATCCTAAAACACAGCAGCAGACAGGTACTGAAATCACGTACACTCACCTGATGGGTATGATTTCCAGGGACATACACAGACTTAAACTGTTTCATGAGAGTTCTAGCTCCAGCAATCTCTTGGAGAGACGTGAAGACATCATTCACAGCAATTTGAGATTTGGGAAATGTCAGGTTAATTGCAGAGTCACAGCCTGAAACAGTCCAGAGATATTTTCATAAGTGAGCAAATCTTTAAATTAAATTTGCCTCATGAAAGCTTGAGCTCAATGTAAGAGTCTGGAATTCCTTCAACCCTATTTTTCCCTGGCTGTTTGCTAACGGGGCTGTTGCAATCATCCATGAGTAATGGGGCATGAGTGTGAATGCTTTGGACAGAAGTGGGAATTGTCTGGCACCACAGCCACTGGCCTCAGACACTAGACTGCAGAGGCTTCATGGAAAACAGGCTCCCGAGGGACTTTGAGTCTCAGACAGTGCCTTGGAAAACCAAGAGGAACATAAGGAAAGCAGGAGTGAGTGCGTGATGAACGTCTGTCTGTACTCCACTGACAGTTTCCAGAAGGTCTGACAGCAAGATGGAGAAAGGTAACAGCCACCCCAAGAGTGGAACCAGCTGGGATGGGCAAGTTCAAAGTGGTTGAATGTGCTAAATAAACAGGGTGCCAGAACCATTGAAAGGGAGCAGCCTAAGCTAATAAAAACACAAAGGTGGCCATCACTCTCACTGATCGACTACTCTTCTGTTAGGCATCCATCCAGTAAAGAAATAATCAAAGATAATATAGAGGTTCACAAAACATGGATTCATTGAGAGCACCTATCCTCAATTCATAGATACACCAGACACGTCAACTCATCACTTCTCATGTGACCCCTGTGAAGTCACAGGTACATTTTTTCCCCTTTAGAGCATGAGGCCATTGAAATGCAGGTTTAGGTACTCCTGTGAATAGGCACTGCCATGGCCTTTCATGCCCACTCAGTCATCCAGGCCTCACCTGTAGGGTCCATAGTGCCTATGTGCTCTGCTGTCCATCTGGAACACCTGCCTGCCTGCCTTTCTGTCTGTCTCAGTCTCTGTCTCTTCCTGTCTGGGCTTTCTCTGGTTGCAGCAGCTTGGTGGGCCTTCATGTGGGCAGGCTAGAAGTGTTGGGCACTATATATTCAGAGAAACAACCCCTACTTTCGCTTCTCTCATGGGGATAATTCTGAGTGATGGCCTCCACTGCCGTTCTGAGGGGGCTCAGCTGCCCCTCAAGAACTGGTTCATTGACATTGTATTCCTTCCTTCACAAGAGTGGTCAATGATCAGACACAGGCAGCCTGACCCATACCCTGACCTAGTCTGTAACTCTGACAGCAACTTTACTGACATGTAATTCACATACCATGTAATTCCCCATTTAAAGTGTTTACAACCCAGTAGTTTTCTGTACATGCATAGACATACAACCATTACCAACAAACACTTGAGTTCTGAACACCTATATCACCCCAACAGGGAACCCTAAATCTGTCAGCCTGTATCTCGATTCTTCCCCTTGCATCCATCAGTCTGCTCTCTACTCTATGGATTCACTGACAGGACATTTCATTAAATAGACCATAGATGTGGCCTTTTGCAGCTGGCATCCTGTATTTGCCCTGTTTTCAGGGTTCATTCAGGCTGTAGTACATATCACTACTTCATTTCTTTTTACTGCATGGCTATAGTGCATTCTACTGTATCGATACACTACATTTCATGTGTCTACCCACATGTGTACCCACCACACCCAAGGCAGAAAACTTTAGAAAGAAAATAAAGTTTCTCAGTTGGTAGGCACTTGGGTTGTCTCTGTGTCTACGTTATCATGATAATGCTGGCAGTTTGCTTGGACAAGTTTTCGTGTGGACATGTACTTTCATTTCTCTTGTGTGTACGTACTGGCAACTCTGTGTTAATCTTTGGAAGAATGCCAGAGCCACACTGCTTCCCAAAGGACTCGCTAATTTACATTCCCACCAACACTTGAAGAGGGTTTCAGTTTCTCTACATCCTTGTCAACGTTTACTACATCTATTTTCTTCACCATAGTTCTCCAAATGTCTGTGAAACAAGGAGATACTTGCCAAGTGTGATAATCAAGGAAATTGTTTGGGGAAGGAAGAGGTTGAGTCAAACAAGCTTAAACTAAAAGAGGATGCATCTAGCATACACAGAAGCATCCAACGGACCCCAGGTGCATCCATGCAGAGAGGTGGTTGGTATATGAGTGGCTGACCCATACTCTTAATTAGTTTGTGGCACTGTGTGTGGTAACCCTTAAGGGTAGGCAAAATTCCCTAATAAGTACTGGTTTCCAAAATTCCCCAATAAATATTTGTTTCCTGGTTTCCACAAATGTCTGACTTGTGTCATTAAAAAAAGCTGAACTGTGGCAGAGTGGTTTGAATAAGAAATGTCCCCCATAGGCTCCGTATTTGAACACTTGGCCCTCCAATAGTGGCATTGCTTGGGGGAGGTACAGAACTTTCAGGAGGCAGAGCCTTGCTGGAGGAAGCATGTCACTGGGGACAGGGTGTGGGGTAGGGGAGCTGTTGTGATAAAAACGTGATCAGCTAGCTTCCCATTCCTGTCACCATGCCTGCCTGCTGTCATACTCTTCCTGCCATTACAGGCTCTATCTATAACCAGAAGCCCGAACAAACCCTTCCTCTCTAAGTTGATTTTGGTCATGGTGTTTTATCACAGCGCAGAAAAGTAACTAATACATATGGTTTTACTAGTTTTGTTACAATAAAACACTAGAGGCTGGAACCTTCTAGAGAGAGTTTCCATTATAATCTTAGAGGCTGAAAAGCCAAGATCTTCTTAGCCTCTGGTGAGGAGCCTCTTGGCATCATGATGAGAGGATGTGCGGGGGGACAGAGCACATGGTGTGACAAGCAGCAAGGGCGGAGGGAAGCCAGTCTTACTCTTTCCACAATTCACTCCTCTAAGGACTCTTTCTGCAGAACCAGAACTGACCCCTTCTGGCAAGTGTCAGTGACCTGTTGACCTTCCCCTGTCTCACCTCTTTATGTTTAACCACCTTGTCATATCGGCACCCTGGGGCTTGATCTTCCAGCACAGGAACCTTTGGGGACAACCCACACCTCACCTGTGCAGAGGTGAAGACCAGTGTGAGAAAACCTCTCTGTGTTCAGTAGACTTTGTGTGTATGGAGGACTCCAGGGGGGTGTCGAAGGAAGTCGATGGAGAGAATGCAAGAGTCCACACAAATCCTTGGAACAATTCCATGGCAAACCTCGTGGAAAGAGGAAACCTGTAGCTTTCTGAGATGCATGCTTGTAACTTCTTCCTGAATCCTGAAAAGGTTCAAAACTAGGGAAAGCTGGACTGTAAAAGGCCAGTGTGGAATAGCCTCCCACCCTGGTTGCTATTGGCACTGAAGCTCAACCTGAGACAACATAGCTTGTGCTTCGTTATCAACAAAAGAGGGAAGGCCGAGGATGTAGCACTTCATTCATTAATGAGGATTCTTTCTGTAAAGCCATCTAAGGAAATTTGTCTATCACCTATCTATCACTCAATCTATCATCTGTCATCTATCTATCATCAATTATCTACTATCATTCTAGATTATTCATTACCTTGTCAAGAAACAAAGACATGAAGACAAGGAGAAAGAAACATCCCTAGCTCTAACACCACACAACATGTTTTTAATTCCCCTAAAGGACTAACGAGTAGACTAATACTTTATGTAAAATAACTCATTTTCTGTAGAACTGAAAAAGTTAGTCAGTTTTCCACACGGGCCATTTTAATTTGGGGGAAGATTATAGAGGAAAACATTTATCCATTAGGCAGAGTTTGGTATGATGTCATCTAGATTGAGATGATTTACTGAAAAGTCTAGACTATTTGGGGAACTTGTGTATTATATATCAAAGTTACGGCAAAAGCCGTGACCTCACGGGGGTTAAGGGCAACTACAGAGCAGGCTGGTTAACAGAAGTGAGTATGAGTTGCTGTGAAACTGAACTTCAATGAACCCAACTAAACAACAGAAACTGCTGGAAGGAAGACAGAGTCCAAACTTTACCAATAAAGGAAAGATCTTCTTTAAAAACGTCTACTGTTCAAACCGCCCGTACACGGTCATTTCTGTTCTAACTGTTAACCCTCTCCAATTTCCCTGTTCTCTTCACAGCAAGTGTCCTGGGGTGCACGTGTTCTGGGGACAGTAGTAGTGAGGGATTCACTTCTAAACGCTCTTCAACCGTTTTTCATAATTTCCTTCATTTTCACTGTTTTACATTTACTCACCCAAGCCATATAGTAAAAGTTGCACACATAAAATCTTCCCAAAACAGGCAAAACAAACAAACAGAAACAAACAAACCGGAATGGGACAAAACCAACAAACAGCAAAATTATCTTGTATTTGTTATCACCACCATCATCATCATCATCATTATTTTTAGATCTGGTTGTATTGTAATGAAAGAGAGAGAAAGAAAGGGTGAGGATTTGGGTGAGTGGGGAAGTGGGGAGGAGTTGGGGAAGGGGAAACTAACCATAATATATTATATATATATATATATATATATATATATATATATATTTATATATATATATATATGTACAAGTAAAAAAAATTCCAATTAAGGGTTTGTTGCTAAGTATAGTGGCTACATCTATAATTTTTGGCCTTAAATGGCTAAGGCAGGAGAATTGCAAGTTCAAGGCCAGCCTAGGCTACATAGCAAAATTCTGTCCCAAAAACCCAAACAAAAAAAAGATAAAACAACAGAAAAAGAAACACAGCTCAGAAATATCAGCGACCAATACAAGCTCCTCCACCAATTTCCTTGGTGGAGACAGGGTTCAAGGTGTCTCTTCAACTGCAGACAAACAGTCCTATAGACACCAGGATTGCCACCATTCAAAGGCTAATCTGGGGAAGCTGCTTATTCCATGTTCTTACTGCAGTTAATAGAAAAGAGGGGACGTGGACAGAAGGCTGACCATGGGATGCACAGTTCCCTACATTATTAGCAATCTCTGTTCTCTCATGTCCATTCTCGTTCAGTGCTTCCCAACCTTCCTAATGCTGCGACCCCTGAATACAGCTCCTCATGCTGTGGTGACCCCCAACCACAAAATTCTTTTCTTTGCTACTTCATAACTGCAATTTTGTTTCTGTTGTGAACTGTCATGTAAATAGCTGTGTTTTCCAATGGTCTTTGGTGATCTCTCACCCACTAAAGGGGGTGAGACCCACAGGTGGAGAACCACTGTTCTCATTGCTAACCACGCTAAGAAGAAGTTCATGCACATTAGCACATCTGATCTCCACAGAAAGCCAGCGTGGGAACATGGTAGACATTACCATTCTCACTTTGCAGACGGAGCAAGTGAGCCACAGGAAAGTAACAGAAGGCCACCCCAGCAATCCGTGGCATAGCTAAGAGTTAAGCCATCTCACTTCCAAGGTGGCTTACTCACCACTGCATGATTCCATACATGTTAACAGCATGCGAACAAATGAAAAATTAAAAATACGCTTAGTTCATCTTTATACTAAAGATTTTTTATTTATTTATTTTTTTAACAATGCAGTGGTGAATGCCTTTCTTACTGGGAAGAACGGGGCCTGCCTCAGGAGTAGACATTATGGGATGGTTTGCAGCTAGACCCAGGTTTTTCTTTCTGGTCATGCAAGGTGTGAGCCTTTCCCAGGCTTGCTGCTCAGCCTCTTTTGAATCTGTGATCTGTCATGTGCCATATTCAGTTACTTCTAATACTCCCCGGACAGCCTGCTCCATTAAGCCAGTTCACTTGATAACAGTGGGTTTTTTTTTTAAGTCAACTCAAATATATGATTCTAGGCAATTCTCATTTAAGCCCCATAGTTAAATAGATAATAAAGCAGAGGCAGGTGCCAGCCTTTAGCTGAGCATACTCTGTATACTTTAGAGGCCTACCTCTTGATAAGGGAGGCTCCCAAACCCCTAGGGCACCACTGTGTTCTTCTAAAATGGGGGACGACTCATGTCCCCACACTGTCTTTCTGTGGAGGGCTGGTGGGTCTCTTGGGCAGTGTCTAGTTACTCCTTGGAGGAACTGAGACAAAGCTCCTGTGTTGCCACCCCCCGCTCTGCTCTCCTCTCACCCTTCTCATTTACTCAAGGCTCATTACTTCAGCAATGGGAGAACAGTGGTTTCCATAGCCCTGAACCCTGGGAGTGACGGCCCTTTCCAGCCACAACACTGTTCAAACGGAGGGAGGCTTGGGTAGCTTAATGGTCTCCTGGGATGGCTGAAACGGCTCACCCCTCCTCCTTTGGGGTGGCGGAGCTGAATTTTCTTTACTTTTCCCAGGGACCAGGCTTGGAGCTCCCTGGTTCTTCACAAGAAGAACTGGCTTTTCACATGTTTGTCCTTATTCCTCAAGCATTCAAGAAAGTGAGGCATCTCAGATAGGAGGTTGTGCCGGTCTTGGCTGGAGTTGAAGTGGCCCTTAGGTAAGCCTTTCAACACACACTTGCACACCTGTGTGCACATGCACTTGTGCTGATCAAACATACAGCGTGGGTACTTGTGCAGTTGGAGACGCTGAAGAGAAGGCGAATGGCTAACTGGGTTTGAAATCGCTCCTATTTACTGATACCATTCTCCTTAAAGGTCTAGAAATTCCCCTAGGCCCTTGAAATCCATCTGGGAAATACTGGAGTCAAGAATATACATTAAGCCTGACCAAAAGGCAGTTCTCCTCCAGGTCCAAACTGGTACCCTCATCCTTGGACTGCCCGGGAGATTTGAACTCCCAGCCCATTTTCTTGTTGCATCCCAGCCACTGGGCTCTCAGCAGGCTCTAAACAGCAGGGGCTTGCCTCTATGAGGTAGTTAGAGGAAAGGTCATCTCAGGTCTGACACGGCCAAAGAGGTCAGAGCACTGAGAGGTCATGACCTCCCTCATCCATCCAGCAGGCTGACATTCCCTTTTCTTTCTTTTGAAATGATTGCTTTTTTAACATGGAGTCTTTTCTTGGGGTTCTCACTATAATTCTTGGTAAATGAAAGCAAAACCTAACAAAATGAAAACCAAATAAACTTTGAAAATGACACGATATCTGAAATCTTCTAAATTTGAACTGGATAAAACAACCCCTGGGGAGGGAGGTCCCTCCTGAGCAGGTGAGCCAAAGGACAGCCCTAGTCCTCTCTCCAAGCCTGCTTAAGATGGACAGGAGAATGGGAGATTGTTTAAAATGGGAATCATGCAACCTGATTTCTCATATACATATCGGTAGTCATTTGTCTACCCACCCATCTATCCATCCCCCCAATACAATCATATCCACATATCCACATGCATCCTTCCAAATAGAAACATGTGCACACACATATCCATCCACCCAAATACAAATGTGTATACACACATACCCACATCCACCCACCCAAATACCAACGTGCATGCATATATATCCAGATACATCCCCCAAACACATATACACAAATGTTTATATCCATATGTTTACTTACCCACATATATACAAGTATAATTTTGTTTTCAATTAACATCTAGCTGTGTGCATTCACTAATCTTTCAACGTCCTGTGTTTGGACACTGTCTGCTGCGGAGTTCTTTCCTCACAAACCATTATGTCTTGCTAGGATTTCTGACGACCGTGTAAGTGGACCCGTAAGCTAAAGAAGCCCATAGCGCAGTCAGAGGGCAGAATTCTTGGGGATTTTAATGTCTCACTCCCTCCCCAAACCTTTTGCAGTTGCATCATTCAAACTTCAAAAGCACTGTTTACGAGTGGCTCATCTTTAGATACTTTTGAAAGCATCAGTTAGGTTTGTCACTGAAGACAGTTTTTTTAAATTTATATTTCATCAGTATGTGAAAACATTTAATTAAATATTGCAGTTTAGTAACAAGTACAACCGACAGAAGCGGGCTTGAGGACACGCACAGTATGACTTTCCAGAAGCATACAGCTCCACCACGAACAGCAGCCCTGTGCAGACACGTGGCCGAGACTTTAGAAAAGGGGGCGGAGTTGAAGTCTTGGCTTCCGTCACATTTTATATAGGGATTAAAGAATGCTAGTTATTCTGGTGATGGGGTCATGTGGAGGTTGGTTAAGAAGGTGAAGAATACATGTATACACACGTAAAGTTGTGTCCATGTGCATAATACATATGTATTTCTGAGGGCCTGCATTTATACTACCCAGGAGCTCTATCTGTGTCGTTAATCTCCTGTTTAGTGATCTAGGATGGCTTTATGGTTCCTATACATAAAACTGCAATCTGGGCCGTCAGCTTTCAGGTCTCACAGGGCCACTTTTCTCCTTTGTTGCTCCACAAGTCCTGGAGCTGCACGTGTGGCAGGGCCCCTGCATAAGTGTAGTGGCCATGACATTATGTTTGTATGAGCAAATGAGGCTGCCTAATAAAGTTCAAGCCAGAAATACAAAGGTCGAGGTCACAAGGGGGCTCAGAGTATAATCAGACACCCCCCAAAGGCTGGTCTTCTAGAAGGCCTTCCGCAACCTTCCCTCTGGCTCTGGAGTCTACCAACCCAAAGCCCCTCTGTCACTGAACCTTGTCCATTGTCCTCAGTCTCTTAGACCATTCATTATCGGTACTCAAGTGACAGTGGAGGGCAGGAGACAAGAGGGCTGGAGACAAGCTCCCATGGGAGTAGGGACGCTGGGCTGTCTTTTTTTTTTCCCCCTGCTGGTCTAGCATAGTGCCTGGCTCAAAGAAGACAGCTGCCTCCTGAATAAATGAATGTGGAAAACAGAGAGGCTAGTGGGGAAAGTTTTGAATCAGACCAAACATGCCATAAAGCAACAGTACTGATTTTCTTGGGCCGATGATAAATTGCCCCTGCAGGAAATTTCAAACAAAGAGCTCCAGGCTGGTTCTGAGCAATTGCAGGCTACCAGGGGAGGTGAAGCAACTCCCAAAAAAGCTACTGCAGAAGAGCAGATTCAATTGGCAGAGAAATTCTGTTGGTCTGTGCAACATGAAAAACTAAACCACATTCCCCTCAAGTATATGCATATATCTGACAAAGGTGTTTTAAAAAGAAAAGAGGATGATAAATATGGATCTCAGAGAACTGGTTACCTCTGGAGAGGGTGAGGGTGGGGAGGTAGGTACTGAGCAAAGGAACAGGATAGGAGGATGGGGCTGTGGGTACTTTTATTTAATTATGTTTTTTCTAGGATGATTACACACACACACACACACACACACACACACACACACACACAAGCATTTACATGTACCAACTATCATCTTTAAAAGTATAACAAAAACCAGTTTGACTACTTTCTAAGCCTCCCGCAGATTCATCTTTTAAAAATAGCTGATTAAAGGAATGAGTAACAGCTGAAATCTGTTATTATTAGGCAGGTCTGGGATGCTGGTAGACAAGGGAAGACTTGTATATTCAGATGAGAATATGGAATAGTTGCACACGGCTGCCCAGAATTCTAGTCCCAGTTCTGAGGCTTTTACCGTAGGGAAGAGAGGGTCGGCTGGCAGCAATATTCTGCAGAACTTGCATATTTAAAAAATACATTTTTTAGCATGTGGGTGTGCGTGTGTGCGTGCGTGCATGCGTGTGTGTGTGTGTGTGTGTGTGTGTGTAGTTCTCCCATGTGTGCAACCAAGAGCCACAGGTAGTTGGTACTGGGCGTCTTGCTCCACTTTAGATTGTTGAGACAGGGTCTCTCACTGAACTTGTATTGGCTACACCCAGTACACAGTGAGCCCCCAGGATCAGCATGGTCCCACCCATCCACCCCGGGGGTCCCAGGCACATGACACTTTCATATGGGGATCCAAATATCAGGCTCACATGGCAAGTATTTTAGTGAATGAGCCATTGCCCCAGCCCTGACTATTTAGAGATAACTTCTCGTGGAGGATACAGAGTCAAATTGCCAGAGCCCAGAAAGCAAAACTCCTGTCCCAGATAGGCAGAGGGATTGGTGGCCCCCAAACCTAACTTCTGGAATATCTAGGCCAGAGCAAAACAGACAGTTCTAGACTACCATAAAAACAAGCGAAGTAGCCCCAGCTATGTCTAAACCTTGCCTCCAAGACGCCTCTGAGAAACCTCTCCAAAGTGGCTCTACTGAAGCTGTAACTGTACCAAGCCAGTTATGGAGATTTTGTGTAGCTGAATAAGGGCGAACCTCACAGACCACGTGATGCAGCGTCATGAATACAATCTCACATGTTGGTTGTTACATTGTCTGTCAAATCAACCAAATGCACCACGAAGAGATCTGGAGTTCTCCACTCGGTGTTGGAGTCCATGTGTTTAAGAAGGTGGGCATCAAGCTTCTAGTCACATGTATCCTCTGTCCTACTGGCACCGTGGCAAAGCCAGATCTCTTTCCTATCATGTTGACTTGGCCCCTTTCCCAGTCACAAAACTCTGTGTAAGTGGGAAAATGCCCACACATCTGCTTACCCCAGATTTCATGTTCACCAGCTCTGACATCCCCACAGGCAGCTGGCACAGGGCTCCCACCAGCAATCACAGCCAAGGATTCGCAGTGGAAGATCTCACTGTGAGCCTTCCCAAGAGGTAGCTTGTTTTTATTATGCTACGTTAATTCTATTGAATTACAAACTTGCTCTTTACACTCTATTAAAGTTCCCTTTCAAACTGTGTGGACATTTCTGGTGGCTCTGTATAGCACCAAGTGGTTTGCTGCCTCTCAGAGCTGACTTAGAGACGTTCCCTCCATCTGGTTATTTTCAACAGATGTCAGGTGGAGAGAATTGGGGGTGAGGCTGTACCTTCTTCATGAACATTAGGACGATTTCATTGGTTTCACTTTGTGCACTACTATAAGGAAGTGAGGCCCGCAAAGGACTCACCATAACCCGTCCAGGAATGAAGCAGAGCTGGTAGTTTTTCATTACAGTTTGCTTACTTCCTAGGGCTTCTGACGGGGGAGGCAGGATGTGTGTAAAAAAATGAACAGTAAAGATAACACAGGATGGATATAAACCTGTGGATGGGACTTGCCTACATGCTTTTTCCTGAGCTGAATAGAGTTGGCCATTGTTGGATTTTAGAAAGAAAATGCTCTCAGTGCAGAATTGCAGAATCAGTGTTCCAGGCCAGTAAGTCAGAAGGCATGAAGGGGAAGCCCAGAGGCTCCTTCCACGGGTGGTTCCCTCCCTGACTTGCGCACGTGGATCCCACATGCCCTCCAGGGGGGTGGGGGTGCCCTGTGGTCATTTCTTTGATGGGTCCTGAACCATGTTTCACTCCATATCCTGTCTCTTTCTGTTCTCCATCACAGGCTATGCATGGAGGGGAGTGTGTGGTGGGGGCTTGAGGGGTCTGACCTGATAGGAGTGATGAAGGATCCCCTCACTGGAGGACAGCCTGGAAGGCTTCCTGGGGTTGTGGCCATAAAGAGCCGTGGAAGACCACGTCCAGGCAGCACTTTCTCCTCCATCTGAACCTCACACTGGGGGAGGGCAGAGGCCTGGGCCCAATCTGTTTGCTGGTTCCCAAAAGGCTCTGTTTTTCCCCCAGGAGATAATGTTGTACTTATTTTAGAAATGGCAGTGAAATAGTGTGGGGAGGGAAGAGCTGAGGGCTGGTACAGTCCCTTTCTAGCTGTGAGGTGCCCCTGGGACAATGTTCTTATCCAGGTTTCCTTGAATACGCACTTGTCTTAGAGTAATGCATGTCCAATAGTTACATAACCCTGCGCTACAACTAATTGTTCATTTGCAAAGAAGGATGCAATCAGATGTTCAAAATGAGACATATTTAAAAGCCTTTCAAAGGGCTGTCTGGCCCTTCAGCCTCTTGTTCTCACAGCCACTTAGAAGATTGCTTTGAAACTTTCTTTTCCATTGTGTTCCTTGAGCTCCAGTCTCCAAGCTGACTAACAGAAGAGTCTGCGAACACGGGCTGGAGTGTGGGGTGGGCGGGGGTGTTAGTGTCTCCCACACCATATTTTTGGGCAAGCAAAGGTGGGTAATAACCTGGAATCACTTTCTAATCTGTTTGAGAGGAGCAGAAGAATAGATGGGAAGCCGGTTGGCTTCAAGTTTCTTTCAACCCTCTTATTTCTTTTAAGAACAGAAGCTCAAATGGAGTTTATTTTTCTTCCAGAAGCAGACAGATCAAATGTGCCCAGGCCTCTGCCCTCCCCCAATATGCACACAAATCATTCTCTGCCCCTCCCCTGCACCTGCTGTTGTAAATCTCCATTGACCTGGGCCAGCTTCGCTATGCTTGAAATTTAAGCTTCTTCTAAATGAGACCTCTTATCTATTGCTTTTCTGTACTTTATTCTGGAGGCAGCGTGGATTCATGTGCGGGTTGGTCATGCCTGATTCAGAGATGGGATGTGGGCCAGAAAGGCTGCTAATGGGCCTGGGGCGAGAAAGAGAATGGTAAAAATAGTGCCCTGCTCTGCACCCCTTTTTGCGATGCAGCGGGGGTGCCCTGAGAGTGGAGGGCAGAGGAATCCAGCAAGCCTTCAAGCAAGCACCTGCCTCCAAAGTCCGAACGTCCAGGTTCCGAGCACGTTCAGGTCTTGCTCCAAGGGGAGCCGGGATGCAGAAAGGGCAGGATATAGAAGCTCCAGGCTGGAGCTGGGCTGCCGGTGGAGGGAGGAAGGACCTCTTGTACCTCCGGGAGGCTGGATGCAGCCTTCTTGATGCACCTAGTCTGGTCCAAGCCAATGTTGACTTAGGTTCCTACACAGCTTCTCAGCACTTCTCTAGTAGAGAACTCGAAGATGAATAGCAATGACTAGGGCGTGTCTTAAACTCTGTCAGCAAAAGTAAACGATTACAGAGACTCAGGGCGGCTAGTCTTTCAGTTGCTTCTGAGCAGGGTCAGTCTCAAGCCAGCAGCTGTTTTCAGAATCCCCCATGTCCCTGCTGTCGTGGAGAGTGACGAGTGAAGGAACAGGGCTCGGAGTTCCTCCCTTTTGCAAGATGGGGATCCAAAACAGAGAATCAGAGCTAGCTCTGTGTCCCGCAGGCTGAGAAGGGCTGTGGGAGCCCAAAGGAGAGGACTGAGTTAGTTTAGAAGTAAAGACACCAAGATGATTAGAATTCCTTTCGGGCCTCCATTGCAGAGGGAAAAACAATCAGCCCCGATGGGCCAGGTTGATAACACTGGCATTCTCTTCACACACCAGCGCACAACTGCCTTCATGTCTGCACACTCCCTGCCTCCTTCCCAGAGAAATGCCATTTCCAGAGCTGGGGACCAGGCTTAATGACACCCATGTGTCCCTTGCCCCTCCTCACGGGCTACAAGGGTTCCATTGTGCACTCATAAAACTAGACATGGTGCTTTCTGAAAGCCGGGTATCTAGGAGGTGGCCAATAAAATTATCATGAGCTAGATACAAAACAGGCTGTTTGTGCAAATGCACATGTGCACACACATGGGTGAGTGGGTGTGTGTTTATTTGGGGGGATGGCACAAACAAACAAAACTGAAACCACCCTCCTTAAAAAGGACAGCCATGGCTTTGGGGCTCTACTTTCCCAAAGCCTCCTGTAGGTGGTGAATGGTGTTGATGGAGGCAGGAAGCTCTGAGGCCAGAGCAACCAGACTCGTGCCTCCAGGACATCTGTGAAGCCCCATGAGCCGGTGAGAAAGCACTGAGCACTGACTGCCTGGCATGCTGGTGTCACCTCACTGGACATCACTGATCAGAGAGGCTGGGGACCCAGGTGCAAGCAGCAAGGACAGTCACACGATAGCAAACTTCAGAATTAGGCAAATGTCTGTTGCTAGGAGGACAGAATGAATATGTCTGTTACTGATTAATAAATGATGTCCACACTGGAGTAAGAGACAAAAGGAGGTTCCTGAACAGTATATAGAGTAGACATACTGAACAGTCTATGTCTACCATGTCATATAGACATGCACTCCACATGCATGTATGTGAGTATAGGGTAACATGGCACAAACTGCTAGCAGTCATCATGCCTCTAGAACAGTGGTTCTCAACCTGTGGGTCACAACCCCTTTGGGGGTCACATATCAGATATCCTGCATATCAGATATTTACAGCACAAGTCATAACAGCAGCAAAATTAGTTATGAAGAAGCAATGAAATAATATTCTGGCTGGGGGGTCACCACAGCATGAGGAACTGTATTAAAGGGTCGCAGCATTAGGAAGGGGGAGAACCCCTGCTCTAGAGCATCATTGTTCATAGGACTTTCTGCAGGGATAGAAAGTCTGGATCTATCACCTGACAACAGCCACCAGCTAAGTATGGCCACTAAGCTCCTGAAATGCTGCCACTGTAGCTGGGGAATCTGTGGCTAGTGTCACATAGCAGTATAGGGTATGGTCAGGGAGGACCAAGGCCTGTGCCTTTAATGACTGATGCATTTGAATATTCTACCACAGTGTCTGTGCTGAGCACATGTAGGTGCTTAGTTCGTAGTTGTATGAAATAGACCATTACCAATCCAGGATTGTTCTGCCTGGAATTCTGGGAGACTTCTACTTGAGGACTCTGTCACAGTGATACCATTTGTGATAGTCAGCCATCAGAACTGTTTTCATAAGCATATAATTTAAGCATTTAGTAAAAATGACATCCCTCAACCCGTTATAGTCCAATTTTGAAAAGCAACATGTCAATCTCATTCTTTTAAAAAATATTTGAGAATTTTATACATTATTACACCGCTTTGTGTCCTCCCCACCACCCCCTTCTAACTCCTCCCATGTCTGCCCAAAGTTGTTTTCTGTTTGGCTGGTGGGGAGGAGGGATGATCTGGGGCAGGTTTATTCCTGGGTGCTTGGGTTGACCCTCTCCAGATGAACACTTCTGGATGTCACAAACCACTTACACAGCCTTACAGAAGTCACAGTGAACACTTCATTCTTTACTCTTCCGTGTGGACTCAGGGTTTCCATAGCACCAGTGAGGGCAGTAGCAGAGAATGTCCAGAGGAGATGCTGTTTCCACCTCTGAAAATCTGGTGAGCCACAGCTCTCACTGATCACCTGGGGAAGTTAACTGGCCTCAGGGGTACGACCCTCTTCTCTCGGCCTGCACTTCTGTACAGCCTGAGTCCTGCCCACCTGCCTAAAGCTCCCTGCCTCAGCTTTGGAGACTGCCACTGTGTGACTTCAGTGTCAGGCTGGCCCTCGACTCTCACCCTCTGTGGTCTTCTTCTGTACCTACAGGCTAGCCCCAACTTGTGAGCACGCACTGCTCTCTTCTGCTCCATCACAGGCACCGCCAGCTCCGTCTGAGTCCAGAGCATCCGTGTTCCCTTCACTTTCCTTCTGCAGCGTCAGTGGGCTCTTGTCCTGAACGCTGACACACTTGTTAGCTGTAAGCTGAGCCCTTCTTTTTAGCACGTATTTATGGAGTACAAACTGTTCTCGGCACGGAAGGCACAGTTTCTGCACTTCTGTGGACTCTCCCGCTGGAGAGGGAAAACGGACATAAACAAACAAGTGAACCCTAACATGTCTCGGGAAGTTTGCACCTAGAGGTGGAGATAGAAGACAGCGTAGGGTCTTGGAAGAAGAGGAATTTTGGCAGAGATCTTGGTTTAAGTCAGCAGGCACACACTGCAGATACCCAGGAGAAAGCTTCTAGGCAGTCAGGCAGCAAGGGCAGAGTAAGATGAGGCTTGGGGCTCCCAGGGGAGCAATAGCCTAAGTGGCTGGCTGAGAGGGACAGAGGCAGCTAGGGCCCAGTCACTTTGGGGGCCTGGTACAGGGTCCCTACAGGAGGGGGGAAAGGAAAGAGCAGGTCACTGAAAGGGAAGATGACTCCATAGCCCAATGCTGCCTGTGCCAATGAGTGGGTGGCCCTGGAATGTGTGGGCTGCAAAGCAGCCGTTCACCCAGACAGGTTGCGGAACAGCTCTGAATTTCCCATAGTTTTGCCATCTCTCAGTCCTCTGGTCCCTTCCTGACAGTAGAAACACAGTGAGGTACAGGGAAGCAAAAGCCCTGATCATCCAAAACCACAGAGGGAAGCTGGTGCATCAGCATAGCTGTACCGTCACCAGCCTCTCCTGAGCCTTGACTCTGCCATGACAGAGTCACCAACTGAAGGGAGAGCGGAAGTCAGGCCCCAGAAAGCACCAGCAAGGGGAGGGGCCGTGAAAACCCCCTACCATGAGATCAATGGCTGATTTCCACTCAGATAATGAGAATTCAAGGTTGGTCAACTCTCTGGGAAGGAAGGTTCTTATTATTACTTCAGGAGAAGAATTAAGGATTAAGCTGCTGGTTAAATTTTATGAGGGTACATCCCATGCAAATATTTACTCAGCCCTTGCCCTGGGTCATGGCTCTGAGGAAAACAGAACAAAACCAAAACAGCCCAACACTGTTGCCTGTGTGGAACTCTCTGCAGCCCCCAGGTGCCTAAGCTGGCTTCACAGAAAGCTACAGGAGGCGCTGCTCTAAATTCCCCAGAGGGATCCATCCATTTACCCCTCAAAATTGTTGCAGGCAGATCTGCCATCCTTCTCTTCACACAGATGAGCTCAGAGAAGCCCAGTGACTCTCCCAAGGTCACACAGTCATCAACGGCAGAACCTTTAGTTTAAGGTAGGCAGTCTAGGCCCAAAGCCCAGCCTCTCAGATGGTTTGTTTTTGGAGGCAACTGGTAAGCACCTGAAGGGTTATCAACACGCACGGCATAAACACGGTAAAACAGTTTGAATTTACCCAAGTAGTAGGAGGGAGATCCGTCTAAGCTGTGGCAGCCCTGAATGACGGGCTATTTGGAAAGTTATCCGTTTTTCTTACCTGCAGGCACACACTGATGGGGGCTGATCTATGAGGCAGTAACCTGCTCAGGTCTGTTGCCTGCTGCCCGGCACAGCTAAGGCTGGACTGCAGCAGGGGCTGGCGGCTCATCCTCAGCACTTAGCATCCTTACAGTACAGGAAGGACCTTGGAGATACCACTTCACTGGCTTGACTCTTCCGTTCAACTCTCTTTACTCACCGTTCAGGTGACAGTGACTTAGATTAGTAAGATTCCATTGTAAGAAATAGAACTCCCCTTCTAGGCCTCATCCTCAGCACCACTGGGCAGTCACAGGCGGTTGACAACACCCCCGTTCTCTTCTTTCTGGCAGGTGCTGGATTTCATGCCTCCCTGAGTGAGGTGGGACCACAGGATTGTATAGTAAAGTGGAAGCCTTCCCTTATACCTGCCTTTGTGACCATGGAGGCTTGAAGGCCACGGTTGTCTGGCCAGAGGCCCACAGACCTAAGGGGACACAGCTCAGAGAAGACACTAACCATCATTGTTGTGTATTGCAATCCAGCCCCATATCCGAGGGTTTTACATCCATGGATTCAACCAACTATAGATAGAAAATATTCTAGAAAATCCTGCATCCACATTGAACATGTATAATGTGTAGGCTTTTCTTATTCCCTAAAAGTATAGTGTAACAACTGTCTGCATAGCATTGACATTATCTTGGGTATTAAAAATAATCTAGAGATGACTTAAAATGTACAGGCAACTGGCTGTATGTAGGCTGTATGCAAAAAGTGTATCATTTTATATAAGAAAATTAATTGGGCATTTGAGAGTTTGTATCTTGAGGTTTCTGTGAATAACAAGGGATGACTGTCCTGAGATTCTAGAACTGTTTGTTGTTCACATCACCTAACTGATCCAAACATCAAGCCTCCAACTTCTAGGTTAAAAGAAAATGAATGAAGAATCTATATCATCGACTAGAGGAGAAATGACAGCACTAGCCATCACTGGGCTTTCGGTGTGTACATTATGCACACCTAATCTTGGTAACCCTGAGACATAGGTACTATCTCCAATTTATACGCATGGAAACTGAGGTCAGAGAGGGAAGGAGACTTAGGTCAGAAAGCAAACAAGTGAGAGGAGTTTCTGGGTCTTGTGATTCTATGATGCTGCCTGTATGTCCTGCATGTCCAGCTAGATTACTCTATGGGCCAAACCGGGGTCCCAGGACAGTCCTGGTGATGGGCTACAGCTGATGAAGGCTACAGTCATCCAAAGCGGCAACTGTAATACTGGATGCTTAGAGTTTCCAGCTAGGACAGGGGTGGGGCAGGACTCAAGAAGGAAGAAAAGAAAGTGAGCACAGCAGGGGAAGCTGGGAAAGCAGCAAAGAAGAAGAATGGCCAAATAAGGAGTGCCAGTGACACACTTCCCTTCCTGTCCAGATCCGCACACATTCGGTAAGAATATGCCATATGTCTCACCCTGGCGCACGCAGCCATTGAGGCATACTGCCATTGGCGGGTGGCATCAAAGCCGCCCCCAGCAGCCCAAAAAGAGGCCACTCCACCCTCCTGTAACAGCAGCCCCCAGCCCAGCTGGCCTAGGAATTCAAACTCAAGGAGGCGGTGCACATTCCAACCCAAGAGCGAAAGGCAGCTCTCCACTGGTTTTCCCTGCTGAGGACTGCCACTGGGCAGAGAGTGAACTGCAGTGGAGTTAGCCCCGTGTGGAAGGAAGATGAAAGGCTATTTAGCAATGATTCAGCTGATCAGCCCAGCAGTGGACTCGAGAATGGCTCCTGCTCATTCTCCTTACACTCAGCCACATAACCTGAATCCTGAGCTTCAGAAACAGATCCCACCTACTCGCAGACTAAGAAATGGGTGGTTCTGAGGCTAGAGAGGTGGCTAGCTGGTAAAGTGCTTGCCATGCAGCCTGGAGACCTGAGTTCAGATGCTCAGCACCCATATAAAAAGCTGGGTGTGATGGTGTACACCTGTAATCGCAGTGCTCGGAAGGTGGAGCTAGGAGGATTCGGCCAGTCTTGCTGTATTGTTGAACTTTGGGTTTAGTAAAAGACCTTGTCCCCCAAAACAAGGTGGGAAACTATAAAGGAAGATGCCCAACATCAACCTATGGCCTCCACATGAATCTTCTCCCCCAGCCTGCCAGAAATAGGTAGCTTTCCTATCTAGGTCCATGGAATCTTGACAGGGAAGCCAGTCTTACATTAAAATCCAAGTCCTGTGTGCCAGCAGTTTGATGGTCTCACTGTAGAATGGAGAAGCTTCAAGCAGATCTGAAGATGACCTGGAAGGGCTCTCATGACCTAGAGTTCCTAACTGCAGCTAAAAAGAGGAACGCAGCTGAAATGGCCTGAAACAGGAAGCATTGCTCCACGAGTTCAGATCTCAGAAGGGATGCCCAGAGTCCCTAAGTAGAGGGCTTAGGCAGGAAGTGATCAGTGCTGGGGCACTGGGAAGAGGGCCTTCCTATAGGAATAAAGAACAGACGTGGGCTGAGAAAGACAGGGACAGAAGGGCACTGCAGTTGTGGGAAGAATCGACACTTCTCTGCGGGCATGCTTTCCTGAAGGGAGTGGTCAAGACTGGGCTCTCAGCTCTTGGAAATGCTCCTTTCCCTTACTATACCAGCTCAGATGTCACTTTCCCCATGAAATCTCCTTCAGTCCCTCAGAGGCCCTCGATGAGAGCTTTGTAGCCTTGGTGCTCAGCTCCTTTCTCCGAGCACATGAGGGATACTACTAGATCCTGGGGCTTGCCTGTGGCAGCAGGAGCAGCCTCACTCTCCTTACTATGGGCTGGACATGGCATCTGTGTGCTGAAGGGTCATGGGGTAGAGGCTTGGTTCCCAATGTGCCAATGTTGGCAGGCGATGGAACCTTTAAGAGGTGGGGCCTTAGTGGATAATTAGGATGTGGGGGCATTGGCTTCTGAAAGGGTGAATGCCAATGTGTGGAGTGAGATGCTTATTCATGATCAAATTTTTTCAAAAAGCAGCGCATCCATGGCTTCCAGTCTTGCTTCATGACTGCTGTTGCAGGCCCGTGATTGTAACAACATCTGCTACAAAGCTCTCATCAGATCTAAGCAGAAGTGGGGCTGCAAGTCCTGGCATTTCCAGAACTATGAGCTAAATAAAACTCATTTCTTTGTACATTACCCAGCATCCAGTATTTTGTTACAGCAAAGGAAAATTGACTAATGTACTCTTCTCAGTACGGCTTCCGAAAAGCTTTCCTCTAGTTGAGTTAAAATGTACTGAGTCTCCCCTATGTACCAGACACAGATCCTTAGGGGTAAAACTATGAACAAGATACCATTCTTCCTTAGGGAACAGGGTTATCTTTAGGTAACTGCTAGAGTCACACCTCAGGTTAGAAGAGAGGAGTGGGAGACCGAGGGCCTAGGAGAGACCATTTCACTCTAATGAATATGACTCAAAACAAGGGGGTAGGGGGTAAATCTTGGAACTGTATTAGCTCTGCCGAGCGTCTTGATATGAGAATACTCTTCACTAAGTGGGACTTGTCTATATCACCAAGCTTTACAGACAGCTAAGGAAATGGCCCATTTTATAAAGCCACAATGCAAGAGAAAAGGGAGGGGAAAGCAGAAGGAAATTTGGCCTTATCTAAATAGACTAAAGACATCTTCTAAAATGGTACAGAATAATAAAAGATGTGTGAGTAGTTCAGTGAGTCTATATGGGGGGCTGATGCAGAAGGCTGGCTGCCCCCCCCCCCCCTGCACGGGTGACAAAATCGAGCCTTTGCTAACACACTATATATAACAGCTCATGTTAAGGAATCACTTGGTTTAAACAAAAGCCTCAGACATTAGGGTTGTGGGGTTTTTTGTTGTTGTTGTTGTTTTGTTTTTGTTTTTGCCTCTGGGCATAGGATGATGCCACTCTGGAATAGAGATTAACTTGATTCAGTATTCATGGCAACTAATAAGAATAAAAACACTTTGGTAACCAGGTCTAACGCTAATGGAACTGTTGACATTCCCTAGTAGATGGAGGAGGCCAGGGTCTCAGTGTCCAGCTAGGACTCCCTACCAGGCTCCTCAGCTACAAACGGTTTCTAGAAATGTCAGATCATATAGGAAGGAGAAGATTAACTGAAAGGAGTCTGTGATGCAGCTTCCAAGAAGTCATCATCCCTGATGGTGTGAGACTGGGAGGTGGCACAGTTGTTTGGGAGCTACTCAGTACCTTAGTTGGGTTACTATTGCTGTGATGAAACACCATGACCAAAAGCAATTTGGGGAGGAAAGGGTTTATTTGGCTTATGCTTCCACATCATAGCCCATCACTGAATGAAGTCAGAACAGGAACTCAAACAAGGCAGGAACCTGGAGGCAGGAGCTGATGCAGAGTCCATGGAGGGGTGCTGCTTACTGACTTGCTCCCCATGGCTTGTTCAGTCTGCTTTCTTATAAAACTCAGGACCACCAGCTCAGGCATGATGCTGCTCACAACAGACTGGCCCTCCCACATCGATCACTAGCTAAGAAAATGCTCTACAGGCTTGCCTATAGCCTGATCTTATAATAGGCATTTACTCAACTGTAGTTCCCTCTTCTCAGGTGACGCCAGCCTGTGTCAGGTTGACACAAAATTAACTAGCACACTCAGGCTCCTATAGACAACTCTTCACCACTGTTTTATAAATAAGCCCAAAAAATTATTGGTTCACCAAGCAATAAACTCATTGGCTTGCCAAGTTGGACTTCAGTGGACTCTCACTTTGGCTTGCCATTGTGCTCTATTTGGGGTGAATAGACATTTGCTCATATGTCTCCAGGAACAGATCATGTAATAGTCAATTGTGTGGCTCAGTCCATCTGTACAGCTTTAATGGTGACAGCTTTAATAGCTGAGAGTGTTATTTATGAAGGTCAGAAACTTCCTCCCTCACACTTCTGGAGGCTGGAAGCCCGAGATCAACGGGCCAGCATCTGGTATGGGCCTTCTTGCTATGTTCTTGCAGAAAGAACTTACCGCCCTCATCAGGCCCCTTTATACGGACTTTAATCCTGGTTCATGAGAGAAAAGGCCTCGTGGCCTTCTATGTTCCCTCTTGGATGCCCTGGCTCTTAATATGATCTACTGGCAACAGCCGCACAGTCTTGGGGGGGGGGCACAGTCAGTCTCCCCACAGCAGTGCAGGAAACAAACCTCCAGGCCTGTGATGCCGTGCAGTGGATCTGTGTGACCCATATCTTCTTCCTTGTTCTCCTCCCAACCCCCCAATGCATCTAAAATAGAACAATGTGGGAGGGCGGCACTAGACACATGGGATACTTTTATTTTTAGCTCACTGAGAACATTACATTTATCAAACAAACTAATGAAATAAAAGCCTAGCATCCCAAAATACCTAAATGTCCAAATGTCAATGGCACAGCAGATAAGCCCTTAGCCATTGACAAGGATAATAAGTATTAAAAATATTCCCCATGGGCTTTATTGAATGGTAGACAATGAATGTAATTTTAAGCCCATCTGTCTTACTTAAGTGTGATTAATACAATTACAGAATAATAGCTTAACACTAAGGTCAATGTAGAACAAGAGTAAGAACTCTTTGATTTCTTTGTTCCCACAAATAACATATTACATAAAAAAATATTTCTATGCTGTAGCAACATCACACAGGCCTATAACAACAGAAAGGAGTACCAGGAATGTTACACAGGTCTGTGACTCATAGGGGTCATTAGGAATGTTACATAGGTCTGTGACTGGGGAGGACACTGTGAATGTTACACAGGTCTGTGACTGGGAAGGACATTGGGAATGTTACACAGGTCTGTGACTGAGGAGGACACTGTGAATGTTACACAGGTCTGTGACTGAGGAGGACACTGTGAATGTTACACAGGTCTGTGACTGAGGAGGGCCATTTGGAATGTTTGTTAGTTTTCCTAACATCATAGATCAGAAATGTTCAGCTCCTTTCTGTGCCCAGATAACTGGGACCTGAGAGCTGTACCTTGACCAGAAGGGCGAATGAAGCATTAGGGAGAGAGACCCCAGGTCAAAAGTAGTCATAGCTGTACAGTTCTAGCTTTTCAAAAACTGTGTTTTAAACCTTGTTTTTTACTTTGTTTTTTGACATTTTTTTTTGAGACAAGGGCTCACTATTTAGCTAAAGGCTGGCCTAAAACCCATGATCCTACTGTCTTTGTGCCCCCAAGAAATGAGATTATAGTCCAGTCCCACATGTCTAGCTTGGGGTGATTTCTTTATTGACCTCAAATTAAGGGTTCTTGTTGTTGTTGTTTTTGTTTGTTGTAGCCTGTTCTCCATCCTTTCAGTTTTGAAAGCACTCATGAAAATCGCGACTCCCCTTCTCTTTCTTAAGAAAACTGAATGTGAGATTTGTATGGCAAACCTCAGGGGTGTTCTTATTCTTCTATTTTTATATTAGCTAATTTTAAAGGCAAACCATAACCTTTTAAAATTGTTGTCTTGCTCTTACAGTTTGAGAAGAAAATAAAAGCTTGCCGACTTGGAATGATTCATAATGGTGCTAAAATGAAATAAGCTACCAGTAAAAAAAAAAAAAAAAAAAAAAAGGCTAAGACAAGATGCTTGACTCAAAAGCACAGAAAAGCTCCTAAGTAGATAGCCAGGGTCTCTGGGAGGGTGGCCATGGTTGGTGTGATGGTTCTTCAGTTAAGTTCCCTCCTTTGTATGATCATAAGCCATGGACTCCATGGACTACATGGGCTCATCTTAGAAGGTCAAAAACATCCCCACAATCTGACACTAAAGGATATTAAAAGTTTCTCCTTCAAAGTACATCCCTTTCAGTTCTTTCAGAAGGGTGGTGTGGTGGTTGTTAGTACTGTTATCTTGATAGGATCTGGAATCTACCAGTCAACGGACCTCTGGGTATGCTTGTTGGAGGTTATCTCGAATACATTAATTGATGTGGGAAGACTCACTCTAACAGTGGGTGAGACTCTTCCCTGGGGGACTCCAGACTGGACAAACTCTAGAAAGCAAGCTGAGCACTACCAGCAAGCATGCTGGATTCATTGTTTTCTGCTTCTTGACTGCACAGACAACGTGACCAGGTCCTTAAGCCCTGCAACTGTGAGCTCTTTGCCATGATGGATTGTAACCTGGAACTGAGAGCCAAAGCCCTTTCTGTTTTTGCCAGGGCAGGTTACCATAGCAACAGAAGAGAAACTAAGGCACTTGGGAACATTATGCTCTAGCTACCAGGGAATTTCTAATCTAAAAAGGTTGGGGTTAAGGCTGGCTCTCTTCATTTCTAAAAATCATCTTTTGCTGTGTCCAGTTCAAATTCATCATTCCTTCTTGAACAAAGACAAGTATGATAATTTTCATCAGTCTTCTATAAATGGAGGTAGGAATGATTTTTCTATGATAATGGTTATAATTAAGTACATGAACAATCACTAAAGTTTTTAATCTTTCCAACCAAATGTATCATTTATGTTTCTATAGTTTTCCACAATATAACTATGTATTTTTAAATTCTAGAAAATTGTAAGAGGCAAAAGAAGTAGGCCCTCACCTTTTAGACACCCCTGTTTTCCAGCATTCAAGTATGTCTGAATAGAGGATGGGTGTTATTAATTAGCACTTGGAATCCAGGACTGTTTTTCTTTTACTTTTAGGTATTTATGGCAGGAAAACTGGAACAGACCAGTACACATCGGAAGAAAAGGGTAAGGATCTTGAGAATGGAGTTGGCTGGCCCTGTGGAACTCAGCAGGCTAGAACAAACTGCTGTCTTTTGACTCCTGCTTGCCACAGCTCCATCCACATACACTCTCCCAGAGTGCTCTTCTTCTTGCCACCCTAGGGTTCCAGCTGGCAGAGCTGTGTTGGCCCTTACACTGTTCTTGCAGGCTTTCTTCTCCCTAATTACATGTATTTGATCACTCAGCTAGAAAAACATCTTGGCAAATCATGCTACAGTAATCATTCCCCTCTCCAGCTCACCATTGAGAAAACCATCTGCTGTAATGAACCCAAGGTTCAGTCAAGGATGGCCATTCAGAGAACCTTCCATTCCAGAGAAGTTGCCAGACAGAAGCTGCTGACTTTTCACACTCATGACTGAGATTGAGCCTTGGCCTTCATACATCCATGGCACACGGAACTCAAGTTCATCACTCTCCAACTCAACCTATAAATCAAGTCCAGTCTCAACAGAAATCACAAAGCGCTGTGCATGTGCAATACAAAGGATCCTAACATGTCTGTAGACGAGCATAGTGCTAAGAACAGCCAAGGAAAACTTGAAGATGAGCAGGCTTCCTCTGCCTGTGTAGTAATTAAGACAGTGTGGGACTGACATAGAGACAGACAAATAGACACACAAAGGCAAACACAGTCTTATCAGTTCCAGGCATGTATGGAAACAATATGTGGCTGAGCTGGCGCTGAAAGCCCATGGGAAAGTGTAAGTATGTAATAAGTTGTATTTACAAAACCAATACAAAGCTTTGCCCACCCTCATATTATAAAGTATATGGGGGGAGGGTCCAGGTGTAATTAAGACCAATATGTGAAAAAAAAAATCCAACTCTTTGAAAGTTTAAAAAAAATAGAGAGAACCATAAGTAATGTGAATAGACAAGCCTTAACCTCCTATATGGCATTTGTAACAAAAGAGCCAGCAAAAGATTAGCTGGCAGTGGAGAAATCAGTGAGAAAATCAATCGGAAAATGTCAAACGTCCAAGGTGAAAACTAGGCATAGAATACGAACACAGAGATCAGAGAAGGACTCCTGTGAACAAGACAAGTAGGAAGGGACTTCGACCAGAATCATGGAAATAAGAAGGATGCATATTTAGAAATCAGATACACCCAAGCCCCGCCACCCAACCCCATGCCAGAGACACAGCAGGTAAGATGGTACAGCCTCGTGAACAAAACTTGGACAAAATCTAAGAGGAGTCTGGTGGGTTTGCCAGGAACCGAGCAAGTGTTTCCTGGATGGACCATGGCTGCCATCATTGCCACCGGGGTTCCAATACTTCCACTAAAGTTTCACTCAGGCATCAGTGATGTGGCTGTGTGCCATAGGAAGACACCGTGTTTTGAGTCTGAGGGCCTGGGTGTACAAGCTGCAGGACTTTGGATAGATCTGTTAACTCTGAGTCTGTTTCCACAAAGACAGACAGGACCACAGGGCCTGTGAGCTGGTGAGAGTGAGCTGGCAAAGAGCAGACCTGCCCAAATCAAGCTGGTGCAAGTGTTCCGCTCCTAGTGAGAGCTTGCAAAGTCTCCTCCCTGTAACCAACGGTTCTCACATGGCAGTATCTGAGTAAGGTCAGACTCCTACCTCCCCGTAAGAAGTGTGAACCCAAAGTCTCCTCACTGCAACCGATGGTTCTCCCATGGAAGTATCTGAGTAAGGTCAGACTCCTACCTCCCTGTGAGAAGTGTGAACCTCAGAGGATGCGACATCAGCTAAGTTCCCAAAGGAACAGGCATAGCCTTTCTCCCCTGCCAGGGTGTAGTGTCAGGGGGGTGGACAGGCTGCATGGAAATCAACGGGTTGAGTCTTTTTCTGTATCTGTTTCTAGGGCTGTAATGTGTATTTTCTATCTCCCACATCCTGCTTTCTATTTTCCTCTCCCCCCACAGGCGCTTTAAATACTGATTAGAAGAAGTAGGCATCTTAAGAGACAGACTAAAGGGACTCTTGCCTCATCAGACTGAGTTACTGTTCTGAGCATGAAGGTTATTGGAGAAGAAAAACAGGATGGGCAGTCAGAAGATGGGTCACCTTCTCTCTGTGGGGCTCAGGCAAAGTCACAAGGATATCCTCAGCATAATTCTTACAGGATAATGAAAGTGCCCTAGAACATGTGTTTCCTACACACACACTTCCATGTTCATCCTGCAATGGCGGGATCTTTTCCAGTACGCATATCGTGGGTTCAGAGCTGAGGGCAAGCCCAGGGGCCTCTTGGTGGGCACATCACACTCATTTGTTTCTGAGTCGTGTTTCCAGCTGCAGCTGTCTCTGAAAGCAACTACTTCCCCTTTGATGTCAGGGTGATCACTTTCAATTTTGACTCATCCAACAGGTGTTCCCTCACCAGCTCTGTTCTACACCAGCTGTATTCCCTCCAGGTTCCCAGCAGAGAGGCACAGAGACAGAGCCCCTGGCCAGAGGCTCCATTCACAACTGGAGTCTGTGGTGCTCACCCTGAAATCGCCTCCTTCTCCACTTCATGGAATAAGCATAGTTACCGGGAGAACCACAGAACATGGCCAGACATGAATGCTCCACAGAAATAATGACAATCCAAATCATTTATTCTCTGACAGAGGAAAAGGTCACGATTATACCAACAAGACACTGGAATGGGTCAAGCAGTTTTGCCCCTTTGTGCAGAAACAAAGAGAGTTTAGAAAGGCATTGCTTCTGGGCATGGAGTCCCATGCAGGGCATAGAACCTGGCATTGCAGTGTGTATGTTGACTGTGCATGGAAAGCTGCTATGGGTCTGCTCTGGGCAGAGTGGATGGGTGGTGGCACAAGCAAACAGATCTGGATACCCAACAGAACTGTATACATTAGTGACAGAAGTCATGGTCCATGATGCTGCCCATAGTTTAAATCTGAGGACAGAAGAAGTTACCCCGAGAGTGGCAGCAGCATGGCAGGACACCATTTTGTCTTACTTTTAAAAAACAGCATTGTTTAAAAAAATCCTTTATTTTTATGTGTATTGCTTGCATGTGTATATTTGTGTACCGTGTATACAGTGCCTGCAGAGGCCAGAAGAGGGCATCAGATCTCCTAGGACTGTAGTTACAGACAGTTAGGATCCACTACGTGGTGCTGGGAATCGAAACTGGGTCCCCTGAAGGAACAGCCAGTGCTCTTAACCACTGAGCCATCTCTCTAGCCCAAGCAGAATAATATTTTGAAACACAAATGGAGAGCACATACATGCATTGAGTCACATTTCTTTCGACTTTACAGCCCATCTCCTCTGTTAGGATGGACTGTTTTGGGTATCTAGAAAATAGGATTGACAGAGGTAAGAAACCTGACCAGAGAAAGGTCCCTGGATGATGGGTGGTGTGGTACTGGGCGCTGCTCAGGAAAGAGGAACACTGTCAGCAAATCTGCACCTCTGAAAAAGGGCAAATCTGCTCCCTACCCAAACACAGAAAAGCTAGGCATGCGTGTGTGTGTGTGTGTGTGTGTGTGTGTGTGTGTGTGTGTGTGTGTGTGTGTGATGTACCCCTCAGACGTACATAGGTGTATAGAACAAAGAGGCTCTATGCTCTTTGCTTGCTTCACCTTGAATGGGGCCCATGAAAACCAGTAACGGAGAGGAAATGTTTGTGCCATGTGACAGACCATATTACAGAGTGCTCAGTACTGTCTGTGGTCTAAAATGGCCAGTACGACCTGGCCCAGATCCTGAAGACTCTGAGCTCCTCTTGCATAACGGCCAAGGAGCCTAATGGGGTCTAAAAACAGCACACACATGTACACTAGTTCAGCAGGAATAGCGCTGGCCTGGGGCAGAGGAGCACTTGTTAATCTGAGACTGTGAATCTCTATGGTGTCTGGTCACATAGATGTTGCCTACAAGTGGTCGCTGGCCACTTCAAAAGGCATTTTTTAGCAAGGCATTGCAACAGTAATGAAATGTCCCTAAAGTCTATGTTTAGTATTTGTGAGAGGGGAGAAGATAAACTTTGTTCTGGAATAAAACTAAACTGGCCATGTTTAATTTAGTTTCTCTCAGGATTTGTCAGCTTTTCCAATGCCAGGTCTTAGACTGCACATTCCCTTTAAGAATGCTGGGGTGACAGAGTGGAGAACAGCTGCCTGAGAGCATTCCTAAAGAGATCCCAAATTGGCCTGTGCCACTCTCTGCTCACCACATGGACCCCATCTGCAGCAGGGGCATGGCAAGGAAGGGAGACCAGGGAACGGCAGGGCAAGAAGTGGTGTTCTTTTTCCCTCCACCTGGTACTTTCCACCCAGCCTCTCTTTTCCAGCTAGACATCTGACCCCAACTCTGGGTCCTGTGTCTCGAGAGCTCTGCCACCCTCCTCTCTACCACCCCTCTCAGGACTTAAGCCATGTGTTTCTTTGATATGAAGAGAGCTGTGTAAGCCATGGTGAATTTATTTACTCCTCTGCTCCCTCATGACAGGCAGGGACTCCCCAAGTCTCTTTGCCATCAGTAAGCATGAGGCCAAATCAGAGCAGGACTGAGCATAGAGCATTGTGACCTAGACACAAAAGCAGGAGGCACACTTCCGCTCATTCTCCTTCCTGACAGCCAGATTTCTGTGGCCATCAGTTTACCCTTTGGTGGCCAAGACTCAGCAGCAAGTGGCTATGGTCCCATCTCTAGAGAACTTATTTTAATATCTGAACTGAGAAATATTCATTTGAACAATATGAAAGTGCTATTTGGGTACATTAAAAACGACTAAAAATCAGAAATTCATAGACTTCAACTCAAACCCACAAGGCAAAGCTTGGAAATGTGTCAATAAAGAGGAACAAGCGGTCTAGCAAGCCCCATAGAGAATCTGAAGACCAAACAAGATAACCACGGCTTACACAGCTGCATCCATATCAGAGAAAGACACAACCTGAGCCCAGGATCGGCCTCCAAACACAAACATTCTCTCAAAGGCTGCTGGGACTGCAGAGGTAAGCATCTGGCTAAGGAGTGGGAAGAGGGAGTATTCTTTGGGCCATCCTTTCCAGGGCCAGCTCCTATCTGCAGGGCTGCACACACCTCTTTCTTCTGTGGCTTTCCTCCCTTGCTCCCTCTGATCCACAAGAACCTTGCCTACCCTGCCCTCCCAGTGCTGGGCCTTCTGTCGCTCTGGGCCCTGTTCAATCTGTCTTTGCTCCGTTTGGTAGCAATGTTCCTCTCCTCCTTAAATGTCACCTTCAGGTCCCTCTCTTCCCACATGGATGGCTGGTGTTCCCAGCTGTTTCTTGTTCCACTAGCCTTAGGTTGGAGGTAGGGTGTAGTGCAGTGGGTACTCAGCACTGTGCTCTGCATTGGACCATGAGAAGGAGTCATACTGGCATGCTTCCTTCCTGCATTCCATTGGTCTTCTTCATGCCAATTTGAATAGGTCTCATTTCCCAGAAGAAAAACTAATGACTCTAATATAAGAAAGCAGACCCATGGAGAACAATTATTTATTATTAATATTTATTAAAGGGTCATTAGCATGATAGACCTGATAGGACTTTTCTAATTTTCATTCTTCACAATGGCTCCATGCAGGAAGTACTATTATTATCCACACACAATACACCTGGTTCTGAAGTAGGGTGGGGCTCTAGGACTTACTTCAGGGGCTGGCATTGGTTGGCAACAGAACTACAAGGCCAGCCAGGCAAGCAGATTCTAGAGCTCTGGCACTTAGCCTTCCTGTAAAACACCCCCCAAATCACCCCATTTCCCACAGCATTGCAGGACATCCATAAAAAGCCTCTGGCAGCATTCTACCTCAGCAATGAGAAACAGAAAAAAAATCCAACATATTTATACAAAGCAATAGAGAAAATCACGCTTTTCCACAGGGTTACTGCAGGCTAAGAGCAGTGGCCAGTGGTCAATGGTAACAACTGAAGATGAGAAAACCATCCTGAGTGCAGCAGGAGGCAGAGGGCTGCCGTTTAAAGAAAAGCAGCTCTTTGGCTAAGGAGAGATTTCTCAAGAGCAGAAAAGAATTGATTAAATTCACCTAGGGCCACAGTCAGTTCTGTGAGAGAGAGTTGTGGGCTATGATGCTGTAGAGACTTTACTGTGGGGACCTGAGACTTGGTAGGTGAAGGCTATGATGAGTCCCTATGTTCTTCCCAGTTTCAGGGTTTCTGAGAGGTCACATGAGGGTCCTCAAGTAAAGTTCTCCACAGCATGAGCTCTATGACTGTAACAGGACCAAGACCACTTGGTACAAGTTTAAAGAAGTGCCCTGGAATTGCCTCTCCATAGAACTGGAACATCACTCATGACCACTGAAAGGAAATCCTCCTTCCCCTGGGGACCAGGATGTGTGATATGTGGCTGAGGGACCAGAGGAGAGTGGAATGGCTTCATAACAGAGATAGGGCTAAGGTCACGGGGAATTGTTATGAGATATAGAAATATGGCACAGGTAACCTTAAGGCCAAGAGGGGAATGCGCTAGCTCATGTAACCTAGCCAACCCAGGACACAGAAGAACAGTTTAATTTTCTTACAGTCTGGTGTCTCCTGTGCAACATAAAACATGTCAATCATGAGCACATCATCCCAGCCTTATGGTTGAAAAGTAATACACACCCTTTCACTTTTGTTAGTAAAAGCCTAGACAAGAAATCCACAAGGCCCATTATTGTGGCTAAAAAGGTGAGGTACTGTGACTGACAATCCCCACTAAAATCTAGTAAGGTGTGAGGAGAGTGGCCTTCCATGAGGATTCTCAGAAGGCGAGCTGGATGAGGGACTGTCACCAAAGACCTTTCAGTCTCTGCAGTACAGTGCAGCCCTGCCCCTGGGCGAGTGGCCACGGAGGGCACCACAGTGTCTGAGACAAAGGGGCTGGAGTTGTGGAAAATCAGGTCAAGATGAAATGTTTTTCATAAGCCAGGTCTTCTATGTTTTTGGGAATTCCTATGACGGAGCAGACTAAGGTCCCACAGGGAAGAAGGCAAGAGGATCAAGACATGCTACAATTCCAGAAGCTTCCCTGAGCTTTAAATGAGAAGTGGCATTCCAGAGGAGGGGACTTGTCCATGTGAGAGTTGGGGAATGCAAGCTGTCTCACCTGAACTGGGCAGCCTACTGTGACAGCAGGCCCAGGACAGGCACAGCAGAGGAGGCGAGCACTGTGTGAGCAATTCCATTTACATCAATAACCCTGGCATACCATATAAACATCAGATAAACATGAAAGTGGCAGCATCTGGAGAACCGTCACCATCTGCCACTCTGAGAGGTTGCTTCACGAAACAGCAGGAGAGGAGCACTATGTGGCCTGAGTTTAAAAACAAACAAACAACACAAAAACCATGGGCAGTTGCTGGCAGCCATCAGCTGTTGAGACTAGCAGTGGTTCTTCCTGACATGGCACTTTATGGGCTCTTTCAAATCCTGGGTGACCCCTCCCAAAGCCCCTGAATACCACAGGGCTCCAGCAGCCATCCCGCAGCATGCACATTTGCAAAGCTTTGTTTCTCTTCCATCCATAGCCTTGCAATGGCATGCACACACTGGATTCCAAAACCAGAGAAAAAGAATGGGGAGGCTACCCCTGGACAGATCTGTCAGCAAAATGGCCATCCTGTGTCCATGTTCACCTACCCAGTCTCCATTTGATTGTATCCACAGCACCAAGACTTCCACCTACACTTTTATGAGCTGGACCACTATCCTCACCTGGTAAAGGTATATTTACAGTAGATCACAGCCATACTCACATTTTCATTTGCTGTGGAATAATCTTTCTGTATGCTGTGAATATGTATTACTCTCATTGGTTAATAATAAAGCTGATTGGCCTATAGCAAGGCAGAATAAAGTTAGGTGGGACAATCCAACTGAGGACTCAGATGAAGAAAGGCAGAGTTGAGAAGGATGCCAGTGAGCTGGCCTAAGAAGCAAGATGCTTAGGAGAGGACAGGTAAAGTCACGAGCCACGTGGCAATACATAGATTAATAGAAATGGGTTAATTTAAATGTAAGAGCTAGTTAGTAATAAGCCTGAGCTACTGGCTGGGCATTTTGTAATTAATATAAGCTTCTGTGTGTTTACTTGAGACGGGGTGGTCGGGACAAAAAACTCTGTTTACATTCATTGTTAGTATGAACCTAAACCAGCAGCACTCAGCAATGGCTGGTTTTAATTAACAAGCCAATAGGTACTATTTTAAAGAGAGTTCCATTAAATTTGACGTTGAGTCTCCTTGTGCAGCTAGCTCAGCAGTAGAGGTGATTATGAGCCAGTGGCCATCTCCAGATCCCTCTTTGAACACAGGCTCATTGTACATGAGGAATCAAGTTAGACACAAAGAAACAAGGCTCATTTTCTCTTATTGCATTCAAATTGTTCCTTCAGACTAGGCAGGGCTATTTTTACTCCCCAAGGTGGGAGGAAAAACAATGACATTTTAAGTCCATTTATGAAGTACACCTATGTGTGCACACTTGGTCCTCCTTTTTATTACAAGGTCATGAACTTGGGCTTACATATTAAAATCCACCTGGGCTGTGAGGCCCTTTGTTAATATTATAAGGCAGGCTCTGCATGTTTGTTTATTCCTGGCCAGCAAGGGAATTAACTGGGCTCTTATCCCAGCCTGGTCTCCAGTGGGTCCTTCTCTCACTTCTTAATGGTGGGAGGGAGGGTGCTGGGCCGGAGGACTTCTGAGGTGCCTTCCAGCACTAATGTTCTCCACATAGTGGTGTTTTTTTTACATGATTCAGGAATCTGACTGTTGACCTTCCCTTATGGTTCCCTCGTCCACCCCCCTAAAGCTGACTTTAGTCTGTTTACTATAATCTGATATCCTTGTGTCCACAGACAGACGGATTTACTCACCCCCAGCACAGGCACCAGGGACAGAAGAAAAGTTCCCAGCAGGGGTATTTAAGTCTCACCATCAGTCACAGGCTGCCAGAATGTCAGAAGGGATTTCAGGTCAGGACTAAGGAAATAACCATCTTTACACAGCTTTGGAAGACTCATGTGCCCAAAGATATTTGTACCTTCTAAAAAATTCTATGGGAAGGAACAGTTTAACCCGGGAGCCAATTACCACACATGATAATCATAAGCTGATATCATTCTTCTGAGCCTAAACTCATTTTCAGTAGGCTGAAGTGATTCACGTGTATTAGCATATGGAATCCTCACTATATGCCTCAAGAGCAGGTTACATTATTGGTTCAACTTTAGTAAGAACCTAAGGCTTAGTGAGGTAAAGTGCCCGTGTGAGGTCTCACTCTGGAGGCGGGTAGCTGGCGTTGGATGGGCAGACTCTTCCACTGTGTTTCCAAACCTCTTCTAGGAGAGGTACAGGAACAAGACTGTGACAGGGTCAGGACACCCACTTCAGTCTAACGGCTCCATGGATTTCAACAGGTCCCTTCACAGCTACCAAAGGCAGTTTCTTTGCATTAGGTAGTGGGGTGAGTGTCCTCAGAGATAGTAAGTGGAGTCTCTCACAGAATCACCTTGTGTAACTCTCTGGGCACCATTCCAAATCTACAAAATCCAAATCCCTGGGGACAAGACCCAGAAACTTACCTGTTAATAAGGACCCAAGCCGATTCTTAAGTATGTTTAAATCTGAGATACCAACATACACGATTCCTAAGTCTCATGTAGCTCTCAGAATGGTCCATGGCTTTCTTCAGTATGAAACTCTTCAGGAATGCAAGGTTTTCTCTTTCACTGGATCCAAAGTTAACTCTAAAAACCCCAAACTCTTTTTAGATCAGCCTTACCCAACATCACAATCTTGCTCCTTATATGACAGGCAAATGCTTCGTTCTCAAAAACAGATTCCAAACAAATTCCTGCCATTTGGAAGGCGTGCCAAAGCAAGATGACAGGACCTTGGTTAAAAGGGTTTTCTTAAAGCAGTTTTACCAATGGAAGAGAACGAGCATATGGAACTAGTTACTAAGGAGAGGTCATTAGATCAGAGAGCAGTACAGCACACAGGGGAGGAGGGGATTCCTAGCTGACACACTCTCAGAAGACAGCGAGAATTGAGCTATTCAATAACAGGAGAGCAAACAGGCTTCCTTTCACTCAGAACAAGTAGGCCTCGTCACCTTTGGCCACAGTCTTGACTTGAGTTATCCTCTTAATTTATACCATTACTTTCCCTTAAAAATGCCCCTTGTCGCTACTCTTTCATTTTGACTGACTTTTGTCCCTTCATGCTGAAACTGAAGTCAGAGTGACAAAATGACCTGCATTCTGGGTACCAGGGAATTTCATCATCTTACTCCCCAGGATAAAAAATAATATACGATCTCCTCACCTGAGGCCTTCATCTAGTTACCAAGATGGCCAGATGCTGGCATCACCACTCAGCCTCCAGGCTAGGGACTGCTTGCAGACATGTTTCCATGAAGGTGTGAATCCCCTCCAATGCACATTCCCTTACTTACACACACACACACACACACACACACACACACACACACACACACACACACATGCACACATCATTTTCACCAACACAAACTCATTAAGTGTTGATTATGTAAATCACTATCTCAGATGTTCAGAGGAAAACAAAGATGTAAGTTGGAAAGGTGTAGATGTTAGCATCTAGGTATAGAGACCGGGAGTCCTGTAGGACAGTAAAAATGCATAGTCATAGCAAGTGGTCTAAATAAGAAAAAGACATCTTAGGAGAAGCCAGGCCTTGGAGGAGAGGCTGAGGACTGGCAGGGCATTTGGGGAGAGGAAACAACTGTATCTCCATTCTCATTTCTTTTGATCTACTGTCCACTGGGTCACTGTGAGAATTTGTAAATAGGCCACTGATCTAGACCAATCTAGGCAGACTGCTGGAGCAACAGTCAAAGGAAAGCTCTCCTTTGTCGGGAGTCGCATGCTCAGAGGGTAGAACTGGCGCTATGGTGGCTGTGTCTGCTACCACATGGATGGGAGAAGCTGAGCGTGAAGGCAGCATAGGAAAGTACAACCAAGACAGTCAGACTCCTCAGGACAGAGACAAAGGGAATGAGATCTGACCCTAGTTCTTTATTTAATATGAACAAGTCATTTTAGTTTATTTTATTGAGCTAATTTGGTCTGATTAGAAGCTATTTGTAATTTGGAATACCTGTGAGGGTATTCATAAAATAGTGGGAAACCAGACATATTTGCTGGTGTTGAAAGATCAGAGGTGAGATGAGGCTAGCTTCTGGCAGGGACAGAGACAAATGTAAAGCTGAGAAGTAGTTGTTTGTAGCTAATAAGCAGGAGAAACCATTGGCAGCTTTTAAGTTAAAAAGTACAGATGGGAGAAGAGATGCTCTAGTGTGGTTGGAAGACTGAGCAAGATAACGCATGGGTTTCTCTCCACCTGAAGCTTCTGCGTAGAGGGCAGGAGCTGAGGATTGTGGACAACATGAATATAGAAGGGGTGAGACTGAAAAATAGCCATATTTAAAGTGGTTAATGACAGGCTGGGGTTAATGATGTAGGGGTCCTGGTGAGAATAAGGAAGGGAACTGGGAATGATGTATACAAAAAGTTAACACCATGTTGATGAACGGATGTAAGGAATGCAGGAAGGAGGCTGATGATGTTGAGTCTCTGCAGCTCAGAACAAAGAGGATGATGCCTCCACTGGTGGAAATGAGGTGTAGAACAGGTTTGGGAGAGGATGGATTTTCCCTGAGACTTCTGGAGGAGTGGGTAGAAAGGTTGGACAGGGCCTTGAGGTCCTGTCCAATTCTAGAGCTCTCTGGTTCAGGAGCAGGTCAGGTTGCAAATGAAGATCCGAGCACAAGAAAACTCGCACTACTAAGCAAGCTAAGAAGGTACCTAACACAAAGATCCACCTATGGCAGAAATGACCTTGCCTGATGCCCCCTTTCAGCCAAACACTATTCATCCTGACACTTCACAACTCCTGATGCCATCAGCGGTGGCCTCTGGCAGTGCTAACATAAAAGATGCCCTTTTGTAGAGGTGAAGTAGTTTTCCCCCATGAACTTAATCTATAGTTATAGCACCTTCTCCTGAAGATGGCATGGTTGCTTGGGACGTATAGTGGAGGTCATTTTCTTTAGCCACACCCTCGGGAAGCTGAAACAACATGCCTGGCAATAGTTGTTCTGACACTATGTTGAGAACAGTTCAGGGAAAAGAGCAAGCCCAGGAGACAGACACCACAGTGTCTCAGCTACTCCCCACCGCCATCAGTGTAGGACACCAGCCTCACCCCAGGCTCTCCTGGTGAGATTTGGCTCTGTGAAGTTTAATCCCTTTGCCCAGGACAGTATTTTACTATCATGGTCATTCTGAATCTTTCTTGTCCACATCACATATCTCCATGGATGACATAGCTCAAGCTCTGTGCTTGCCTGAGAGCCCAAAGGGACAGAATAGAAAGAATGGCCACTGCCTGAAAACCACACAAAAGAGACTTGTTTGTGTACAGTTCATGGACGGCCTCTTTCTCCTCCCCCAGCCCAACACACAAACACTGGCTTTGTTTAACTCAAGAAGTTCCTAAACAAACACAGTTTTACAAAGCTGATGTCTCCAGAAGTACTCTATTACCAGTAAGGCATTTTAATTACCCTCCTAAAAGGAACAAATGTTAACTTCCTAAGTTTGCAAATTGTTATCAGAAATAGTCTGGTCATTAATTAAGTAAAAACAGTAACAATGACACAAGCAAAATTATTATTGAGACTATCTGGGTTCTTCTATTTTTTGTATTGAAAAAATTAGTTTACTCTGTTGTTATTGTTTCTACCACTGGTTTTTTCTGAGGCAGTTTGAGACTGGAGGAACAGCTTTGAAAATGTTTACATGTACTTAATTCTTTTGCATTAGGAATTTCCCATTGACTTCTCTTTTCTATTCCTCACAGCCAGGTTCAAGGCAATCTAACTTTTTGAGAGAACCTATGTTCTTGTTGACATTAAAAAAAAATCCTCCTTCATGTTCCTTATCCAAACTGGAACTACCTCAAATATAAGTGTCTTAAAGCATAGTTACAAACTCAACCATGTTCTAAAGACTCTCCGAGGATCTGAGGGGAATACAGTTTGGTGTTGAGCTCTTGTTTTGTATGCTCAAGGTTCTACATTTAATCTTTAGCAACATAAGAAAAAAAAAGCTTTCCATCACACACATTCAGTTACCTTTCCCTCTCTCTTCTAGCCACAACTCTATGGCTCTCTCTCTTAGCCTCAGTGTTCCTGCCACAAGCCATACCATTAACAAGCAAGAGGTGGGGCAGGAGGAAGCTTCCTAATTTCACATCAGCTGGGCAAGGGAAGGTGCAGTAACTAAGGGACTTCAGAGTTTCACACTAAGTTGCTTTGTAAATGGCTAATCCAACACAGGAAAATCAGAGATGCTTAGGAAAAACTTGACCCTGGCATGAAGGATTAGTCATACAGCTGTCCCCCCTGCACTGCATTATTCTGTTGTGATTATTTGAGAGGAAGAGTAACACACAGACTGTATTGAATTATTTCCACTGGAAAGCTCAACAGTAGATTGATGAATACCAACATCTCTTTCCTAGAACAAGCTACTTTCTAATGATCTGTGTACCAATTTTAGAGATGGTAGGCCTCTAAGCTGTTATGTTCCAAGACTTTAAATTAATTACTACAGAGAAATTATTTTTATCTATGCATCATGTGAGGATTCAAAAACTAGGTCAGGTCCTCTTCCACCTACTAGTTAAGTTCAGCACTGGTTGAGGGTACAGGAGCAGAGCAGAAGGTGAAGACAGATTGGATCTCGGCCACTGTTAAGTCATTAGTTAGTAGGAACTGCTAATTGCTTTAACCAACATGTCCAGATTTTCCAGATTAGGAAAAGAAGACATTTGGTTATAGAATGAATGGCCTCCATTTTCAGGAAACCAGTGTCTTCTTTAATGGCCCCTGAAAGAACTCTGTCTCCATCCATATGACTAGGCAGACACACTTTATTAGCTGTAAGCTAACTGGCTTGAGTTTTCACTCTACTCAATGAATAGCTCAGACTCAACAAAATTGGCTCACTACATGAAGACAACACTCTGAGTTACTATAATCCATATCAATTGCCAAGAGAATGGAGGTTACAAATAAATGGACTCAGAGTCAGAAGGGACCCTTGAGCCTAATCACAAACTTCCAGGCAATGTAGTAAGTAGATTGTTCATCTTTTGCTAGAGTATTTCTAAGAATGGCCCTGCACATAACAAGATGGCCTAAGATAGGCATCTTAAATAAAATAACAGCACCATGGTAGCTTAGTTACCATGCAATTTAGAAAACTGTACCATACTTTAGGCCATCCCACAATGGAAAAGCCTTTCAGAAGCTATGAAGAGTTACAAAAATTATGTTAATTATTGATTCAAAGCAGAATGTGTGACAGATATAAAGAAACAAAAGGCTTACATAATAACCAAAACAAAACACACACATGTGTGCAAACACATGGGCACACAGACAAACACATATGGACAGGGACACACAGACAGACACACAGACACATGAATATTTATTCCATGATGCAACCCTTCATTCTAAAACATGTATTGAACACCTATGTGCCACAACCATCATTTGGTAGAGGCTAAGCTGAAGAATATCAGATTTTTGCATTAATCTCCCCATATCTATATCCCAGTACGTATTTTTCCCTTTTTCTGGGTGCCATATTGAAAGTGCTATAGGAAATTAAGTAGGTTCTGGAAGTTCACACATGGGAGGAGTCTAGTACTGCTATCTTTCTCAGCATATGACTTCTCACCTTCAGAGTACAGACATTGCTTATTGATTTCCTGACATAGCGCAGGTCACACTGCCCCTGAGCTGTCCCACCCGACACCCACTTTCTTCTAGCTGCCGAGTGTTTCCTTAGTCACACCCCTGCCACCCGAACAATCACTCTGTTCCCACTGCCATGTGTTCTGGCACCACCACAGCTTCTTTACCCTCTTCTGTGTCAACTGGGCAGACTCCCTATGTGCCTTGTCACAGTACTATGAAGATTTCCAAATGGTGTCCGTGCTGCTGCCAGCTCCGGCACCCAGCAGGAACGAGCAGAGGACATGGTAAGGCTGGCCTGTGCCCACCTCAGCTCTCCACGCTTCCTTTAGCACCTTCTGCTGTAAACAGCATGTCTGTCTGGACCGGGCCACTAGTAGTCACCTCGCCACCATGTGATTAGCCCAAACCTGTGTGATCTGATTCCATCTGGTTTGACAGTTGTTATAAGAGGAGCTTAAAACTCCACAGTTCCTTCTTCCATAGCCATGACAGAAAGGCCACAGCTTGATTCCTTCCACTGTCACTGTTACTCACATGACTTGATTTTCTCTTTATATTGTGGCAATAATATTAATTAGTGTAAGAATTAAAGCAACACGCAAATATACCTAAAGCAGAACTTCCTGGGAGGTAAAAATGTGTTGTATTTGAATCTGACTCACAAAGACTTTCTAAGGACTTTTAGGGACAAGAACAAGACAAGATTTAAGATGCACAATCCTATAAACCTGACAGCTGGTTGGCTTGCTTTATCAATACTTGGCAGCTGAGCCCTGACATGTTTGGGTCTGCACCAGACCACCTAGCCTGCAGCCTCCACCTCCTGCTCTGCTCTGTGCCATTCTGTCATCTCTCACTGTCAGCGTTCGGCTTTGTTCTAAGAAGGTGTGCAAGGCTTTAGTAGCCCTCCCATTGGGAATACGAGGAACATGACTGATTTGTGTGTCTGTTCTTGAGGCTTCCTGCTACACAGGTGCAGAGTGAGGACAATGTGAGCACATGTTCACTGGATGACCTGGCCCTTTTCCAGCCAGGGCCAATGAGCACCATGCCCATCACTGTGACCAATCATCTAAGGTTTTAAGTTCCCCTCTTCGCTCGCACATTACTGTCCAGACCACATTTGTAACCTGTTTTCAGGCCAATAATGGTCTTTCCAGCAATGTATCCCATTCCTTATTCTACCCAGTTCTTCTCACTTCCTGAACCTTACAAAAATAACCTTTAGAATACAGTTTTAGGCTTACTAAGGAATATTGTGAATGGGAGGATTCCAAGAGTTGATCATAGTACAACATAGACAGACACATGGACAGGAGGAATAAAGAGATCACTGTACAAGATAGAGACCACAGTTAATGACCAAGTACTGTACCCTTGGAAATTGCTGCTAGCATAGACTGCAAATTACATTTAACTATGAGAAGCTAATGGATATGCCAGTCTGATATAATCACTTCATAAGCACACACACTACAGACAGAACCATGTTGTCCCCTATAAATACAATTTTTTTATTTGCCAGGAGTTAGTATATTTTTGAAGTATGAAGATGTTACAGAGATTTCTCATACATTTCTGTATGCAGTTTTCCCTACTGTTCACATCTGACATCAATGTGGTATACTGTTACTATACACCCTTTAAAAGCTTTCCTTTAAAAACTGAAAGTAACCATCTGAAAACTCTTTAGCTTAGGGTTGGGGTGTAGCTCAATGGCTGAGGGCTTATCTGGCATGTGGAGGCCTTGCATTAAATCCCAGGGCAGGGAAAAGAACAAGTGTGCGGCCCGCTGCAGTAGGTACATCCCACTACTGTGCAGCTATTACCACTGTCTCTACAGAGCTGGTCTGCAAAAACAAAACTTTCTATTAACTAAATATTAAATAAAACTCCTACTCCAAGCTCCTGTCAATCAGTGCTTTAATTTCTGCCTCTGTGGGTCTGAAGACTCTGAAGACCCGGTGTAAGCGTGATCATACAGTATTCTCTCTTTCTGTGATCGGCAGTGTTCAAGCTCCCTGTGTTGGCCACAGGCAGCATCCTCGGCCAGCTTGCAAAGGAGCAGACCTTACATTCCGGCCTCCTGTGCTTCATTCTCCCTTCCCAGAGGCTCTCCACTTCCCAGGCACTCTCAGCCCAGCCTGTTTCTAGTTCTGAGACTTCCCCCTCAAATCCTCAGCACCTGAAATCTAAGACCCCTTAGGAGACATTTTAAAAACACCGATTAATGGCAGTCCTTGTCCTGAGCAATTTTACAAATCGTATTTAACTTCATGACTTCCTGGCGAGGCAGGGACTAGTTTATGTGATTCCACTTTCCAGAGTAGCACAGCACAGGGAGGTGCAGAGGCTTTCAAAGGGAACTCAGTTACCACAAGGCAGGTCTGGAATTAGAACCTCGGCGGTCCCAAACATCCTGTGGTGTCTCAGTTCCTGCCGGTCCTGGCTCTCCTTCCACGGGTAGCTGTGCAGTTCTCTGCACTCCTAACACACGCACAAATAAACACACTGCTTCGCTGACTGCAGCTGGGCTCTTTCCTCTTGGACTCTGTCTCCACAGCACTGCATGTCAGCTTGGGCCCAGCATCTCTGGGCCATGCCTGAGCTTGGAGGCTCCTGTCCTGACCTACTGACCACCGAGGCTCAGGAGCCCCTGTGTCTTGCCCTGGTTGGCATGAGTCTAGCCCTTCCCCTCCTCCCTCCATCATATATCAGTGGGGATCTTCTTTCCAGTTTCAACTTAACTTCAGCTAGTTTTGTGAGTCCTTAATGTTTAGTTAAACATAACTATCCAAGACAGCTCACGTGGCTTTCATATCCCACTGCCATCTTCCTTTGTTGGAAGGCTGAAGTACACAGTGGACCCCGTACCTGTGCTGGGTACGGGGGTGTGGGTGCTGTCATTGGGCTGTGCAGAGGAAAGTGTTGACGTTTTAGGGGCTGGGTACAAAAGGCACTCATAGTAGTGAAAGACAGAGTCCATGGCTGTGGTAGGGAGGAGACAGGTGCTGAGGAGGACAGGCCAACTAAAGAGCATGCAAATCCCAACACACAGGTGCCTCTGCTTGTGGTATACAGCTGAGCTTAGCGTCTGATCTTCCATCACTGCCGCAGGGCAAACAGGTGATCGGATGTGTGTGTGTGTGTGTGTGTGTGTGTGTGTGTGTGTGTGTGTGTGTGTGTTTGTGTTCAGCATGTGTGCAGTTGCGGCTGGCTGCCTTAGAAGACAGATGCTCTTATAAATTCTTCACGGGGAAACAGGAAGCTCCCACAGAGGTGGTCAGAACCTGTAGTGATGTGACAAGACCTGTGATTTACAGTCCCTTCACCGTAAGACAGAACTAGACAGTGTGGTGAGGGAGCAGCTGCTGTGGGGGCTGGCAGCAGACCGAGTGTGGGTGTGTAATGTGCATATCTGTGTAAGAGAGACGTGGGGGAATTGCGCACACTAGATATCTCATGTTCAGACAGCCAACTGTAACTTGGGGATGATGTCATAAAACATATTCAAATCTAAGTTCTAAAATCCCATAGCTCGGTGCTTCTATCCAAGAGCAGGAAAATGGCTTGGTAAATTATAGTTCATGATAAAATTTTGGAGTTATATAGGTCATTCTCAAATATTCCATCTTGTCTTTGAGGCACACAGATATTGTACGTATGTATAACTCCACTCCCCTGAACTTGGCTTGTGGTCTGACTGCCTCTGGCTGGTGGAGAGCAAGCTGAGGTCACAGGCACTCCTTCCAGGAAGAGCATTTAACAGCCACTCTGTAATTTGTGGCTCTTTCCCTAGCTGCAGCAATTTCAGATGTCCTGCCCCGCCTGACCTCTTGAGTCCAAGAGACTATGGTGAGCAGAGCCCTCTGCTGGCTAGAGTCAGGAATGCAGTGAGTGAAGCCTAACAGGTTTCCTTCTCTCTCTCTTTTAATTAATTAATTTTTTCGTTTATTTTACATCCTGATCACAATTTCCCTTCCCTCCTCTCCTCTGTTCCCTCCCTCCTGCCTCCCCTCTGCCCCCCCATCCACCCCTCCTCTGTTTCTGTTCAGAAAGGGAAAGGCCTCCCTTGAGTGTCAACAAAGCATGGAGTATCAAGTTGAGGCAGGACGAAGCTTGTGACCATCCTTTGCTCATCCATCCTCTCTTTAGTGAGAAGCAGAATCTCCAAACGCAGGAAACTGCTGCCCAGGGCCACAGCAACCCTGACAAACTGACCAATTCAGCCAGGGAAGGGCATGTGCAGTACATACTGGACACACGGGGAGCCCAAGGACCCACAACAGAGCTGGGCTGAGCCAAGTCAGAGGCAGTAGGCCCCTGGGATGTAGACATCCTCCACAGGACAGCTGGCCTCCCTGTGGCTGTCAAGGGTGAGAACAGCATTCACAGGGGAGTGGGCCTCTCCAGCTGCCCAGCTCTCCAGCTCCCAGCAGCATCACGATCCATGCCTCTCCAGAGAGACAACAGGGAGGTACTAGCATGAGCTCTGGGGATGGGCAGTTGAGTTCCTGTTGAGCTGGGTAACTTCAGCAAGCTGTCATGTGCTTTCATTTTCTCACCGGTAAAAAGAGAGTGACAGTAGTGAGGATGACTTCCAATCAGTAGAGTCTGAGGTTAAGCCTCCCACGGGCTACTCCCATGGCTGTTTTCATTCCTCCCAAATCCCTTAGCTCCCCCAAGGTGTGTGTGTGGGGTCTTGGAAAGGTTGTATACAGCTGACAACTGCTGAGAGACACTCAGCTTCTTTATTCAGTGAGTCAGCACCATGAAGGGTCTGAAGGGGCTCCTTACACCTGACTAGACTCCATGGGACAGACTGTAGCACCATTTATGAAATGGAATATTTGCTGAGGACACCCTTCCTAACAGTGTTAAGAGTCCATCATATTGCACCCTATGGTAGAGAAGGCTTGAATCCTAGAGGACATTGAAAGGGGCTTAAAAGTGAAAGACCTGTATGATAAGAACTTCAAGTCTCTGAAGAAAGAAATTGAAGAAGATATCAGAAGATGGAAAGATCTCCCATGCTCATGGATCAGTAGGATTAACATAGTAAAAATGGCCATCTTACCAAAAGCAATCTACAAATTTAATGCAATGCCCATTAAAATCCCAATGCAATTCTTTATAGACCTTGAAAGAACAATACTCAACTTCATATGGAAAAACAAAAAACCCAGGATAGCTAAAACAATCCTGTACAAAAAAGAACTTCCAGAGATATCACCATCCCTGACTTCAAGCTCTACTACAGTTATAGTAATAAAAACCACATGGTATTGGCATAAAAACAGACATGTGGATCAATGGAATTGAATCCAAGATTCAGATGTAAACTCACACACCTATGAACACCTGATTTTTGACAAAGAAGCCAAAATTATACAATAGAAAAAAAGAAAGCATCTTCAACAAATGGTGCTGGCATAACTGAATGTCAACATGTAGAAGATTGCAAATAGATCCATATCTATTACCCTGCATAAAACTCAAGTCCAAGTGTAACAAAGTCACCAACATAAATCCAGATACACTGAACCTGATAAAAGAGAAAGTGGGAAATAATCTCGAACACACTGGCACAGGAGACAACTTTCTGAACAGAACACCAAGAGCATAAGCACTAAGATCGACAATTAATAAATGAGACCTCATGAAATTGAAGTTTCTGTAAGGCAAAGGACACCATCAATAGAACAAATGGCAGCCTACAGAATGGGAAAAGATCTTCACCAACCCCACATCTGACAAGAGAGTCGATATCCAAAATATATAAAGAACTCAAGAAACTAACTATCAACAAACCAAATAATCCCACTAAAAAATGGGGTACAGTCTAAACAGAGAATTCTCAACAGAAGAATCTCAAATGACTGAGAAACACTTAAGGAGATGTTGAACATCCTTAGCCATCAGGGAAATGCAAATCAAAACGACTCTGAGATTCCATCTTACACCTGTCAGAATGGCTAAGATCAAAAATACAAATGACAGCTCATGCTGGAGAGGATGTGGAGCAAGGGGAACACTCCTCCACTGCTGGTGGGAGTGCAAACTTGTATAGCACTTTGGAAGTCATTGTGGCGGTTTCTCAAAAAACTGGGAATCAATCTACTTCAAGACCCAGCAATACCACTCTTGCGCATATACACAAAGGATGCTCAGTCATTCCACAAGGACACTTGCTCAACTATGTTCACAGCAGCATTATTCGTAATAGCCAGAACCTGGAAAAAACCTAGATGCCCCTCAATTGAGGAATGGATACAGAAAATATGGTACATTTACACAATGCAGTATTACTCGGCTTTTAAAAACAAAGACACTAGGAAATCTGAAGGCAAATGGATGGAACTAGAAAAATATCATCCTGAGTGAGGTAACCTAGACCCAGAAAGACAAACATGGTATGTACTCACTCATAAGTGGATATTAGCTGTAAAGAAAAGGATAACTATCCACAGACCCAGAGAGACTAGGTAACAAGGAAGGTTCATAGAGGGACACCCAGATCTCCCTGGGAAGGGGAAGGAGAAACAGAAGAGATTTTGTGAGTTGACTGAGGGCGGGTGGGGATGAGAACATGAGTGATCAGGTTTGGGGGGACGGAGGGAGAGAGTACTGAAAGAGATTACTGGAAAGGGGGGCATTTCAGGGTCAGGTAAAAACCTGGCACAAGGGAGTCTCCCAGGAATCTACAGGGAAGACCCCGGCTAAGACTCCTAGCAATAGCCAATATGTAGCCTGAACCGGCCATCTCCTGTGACCAGATTGGTGCCTAGCCCAACTGTCATCAGAGAGGATTCATCAGCAACTGATGGAGACAGATGCAGACCCACAGCCAAACATTAGGTGCATACCTGGGAATCCTGCAGAAGAGGAGAAAAAAGGATAGTAGGAGCCAGAGTGGTCAAGGACACCACAAGAGAACTCACAGAATCAACTACCGTGGGTTCATAGGGGCTCACAGAGACTGACCACCAACCACGGAGCTTGAACAGGACTGACTGCATATATGTTACAGTTGTGTAGCTTGGTCCTCTTCATGGGACTCCTAACAGTGGGAAGAGGGGCTGTCTCGGACTCTTTTACAGGCTTTGGGGACCCTGCTCCTCACACTGGGTCACCTTGTCCAGCCTTAATATGTAGGGAGGTGCTTAGTCTTACTGCAACTTGATATGCTGTGTTTTGTTGATACTCAGGGGAGACCTGCCCTTCCCTAAACAGAAATTGAGGAGGAGAGGACTAGGGGGTGGGAACAAAGGGTGGTGGTGGGGAGGGCCTGGGAAGAGAGGAGGGAGGGGAAACTGCAGCCCAGATGTAAAATAAATAAGTAAATAAATTTATTAAAATAAAATAAAAGAGCCAAGCCATAAAGAAAGAAAGAGCTTAAATTTCAAAATAAGACTCAGGGTAATATTTACCTATATTCTGTCTGCACCCAATAGTGAGAAAATTAATTGTTGTCCTTAGAACAGTAGTTAGGTACAGAAAATGCCCAAAAATTTCTCATGGAGAGGCCGGATGAGGGACCGGCAGAAGTGTGGTGGGGAGGGCAGTGGGGAGAGGAGACAGCCATCATAAGTGAGGGAGGAGAGGCACTGGGTGCTTGCAGCCACCAGGCCGACGCAAGGGGGTGGTCCAGAAGCTTCAAGGGTCATGGCCGAGGAACAATGACATAACCTGGAGGAAGAGTGTATCCTAACAGGCCAGACACGATTCTGCAGAGCTTTGCCACTGCTCTCCCTGGATCCAATGTTCAGACAAGCCAAGGCACCCCCATCAGGACTGGGGAGATGCCCCAGTTCCGTGCATCTGAGCCCACCCTCACCCTCACCCCACCCTGTGTGGAAAATGGAAGCACTGAATCTCTCAGGGTGGCTGAGAAGATTAAATGCAAGGATGAACTGGATGTGATGGATTGTGCCTATAATCCTAGCACTGGGGCTAGGGGACTACTGAGGCAGGGGGATTGTGAGTTTGAGGCCAGCCTGCGCCACAGAGAGAGTTCTGAGCCAGACTGGACTCCATAGAGAGAACTTGTCTCAACAAAATGAAACACACAACAGGAGACAGTACAACACCAGCATATGGCCAGTGCTCAGCAAACAGCAGCTATGTTTTGAAGGTACCAAATTGTGCAGGTGGTTTATTTCTTTAAAGTTTGTTTTTGGGTTGTTTTCTAGTTACTGGGTGCTTATTAAAATTAGTCTTGGAAACTTATCTGGGCACATTCTGCTCTGAAAGTGGCAAACAAACCAGTGGAGGCAGCAGCCCTGGGTAAACATGGACAGACTTTGAACCTCAGTAGCCTGTGCTCAAAGAGCGGGTGCTGGAATATGAGCGAGGCCCCCAGAGCTCTCTGCCTCTAGCCCTCAAGAGAGAGGGGACATTGAAAGGTGGTAGGTTTGATAAGTGTCACACAGGGAAAGGACTCAGTTCTTGACAGTAGTTCAAAGTAAGATGTGTAGAAAATGTTGAATTGCTGAATTTAAAAGTGCTATAGAAAGCCAGTGTTCTGTCCCTGGGTGAAGGGGACTTCTCTGGAGCACTGGGTGTGACAAATATCCGGCTGCATAGGCTTGCCAGGGGCTTGGGCAATGACACAGCCTTTACTCTTTGTCTCTACTACCTCCAGGATGTTTGGGCTTATTTCTACAAAACAGATACACACTCAGACCAAATTTTCTTGTGTGTCATTAGAAGTTCGCACTTACATGAAGTTCTCTATACTTCATCATTTCAAACACACACTGACACAGTGAAGAAGTTTCCCAAGTCAGTCTGAGGCTTCATTTGCATGAACCCCACTTCCCTTCATTTGAAAGGTGCCTCAAGCAATTAAGACCATCAATCCTGAGATAACAAGGTCAGCCCTTCCAGACAGAAGACTGCTACAGTGAGAACCCAAACAGGGTTCTGGAATTTGTCCTGGAACTGAACTTTGTCACTGGGAAATAGCCAATTCCAATTATTTACACTCAAGAGAAAGAGACACATACTTAACAGAAACTTGTGAGCACAAAACATATTTACTTTCCTTTTGGAAGGAAGTTGGAGACACACATTCCAAGATATCCAATCGTATGTGTTTAGTGCCATACCCCACATCACCCCTTGGCACACCCACCAATCAGAAACTTCTTCTGCCATCATCCTTCCCCACTCAGTTGGTTCCCCAGCACCTTTCTCCATCTTTGTTCCATGCTTCCCCTCTAGGTTTTCATCATGCTGCATTAATTCTTGTTATAGT